>VZTF01003688.1:56315-70656 GCA_013397755.1 Cnemophilus loriae | reverse complement strand
TTTTTTTGTTGGGGTACACCGGGATGACAAAGAATTCAAATGCTCTTATTCACCAGTGCTGATCAACAGATTTGATGACTTTTACGAATACTTCTTTACCGATCAGATGATAATGACACATTTCGCTCCCTTCTAACCATTACAATGGCATTTTAAATGCCAGTTTGGCCCATGATACAACGAAGAATATGCCAGTTTGGCCCATGATACAATGAAGAATGTTGTAAAATTTCATGTAAGGTCTATATGGACTCTGGGAAGACACAGAAAAGAGACTGTCCTGACATAAACATCCAAGTAAATGAAATTTAATGCTTGTCTCCTGTACTAAGGATATTAGGCATGAAACACTGACCCATCTACCCTTCAGTACTATCCTAATTCCTTTTCAAGAAAACAAACAAACAAACAAACCCACAAATGTTGATGTTATTTATGCAGATTAAAAAGTAAGATCATTTTCTCACTATAACTAGATAAAAGTATCTTCTATAATTTGGAAGCCTGGTAGTTGGAAGTTGCAGAGAAACAGAAAAACCTTGCGGCACTAGCGGAAAATGTGAAGAAAAATACAAATAAGGACATCACAACTAGTTTCAAATCATCTTGAACATTAGGTAGGCATTAGCTGGGAACGTTAATTCAGCAGAGCCCAATAATCAGTAACAATCAAAATTCTGACTAGGAATCATCATAAAAGCAAAAAAACCAAGAAATAAGCCTTATGAATACATTGTCTGCCCATAGATTTTTAAAACTGCTTAAAACTCTGGTAACCCATCTCAAAAATAATATTACAGCAACCGATTATAATACCATTATGAAAAAACTTTCGGACAGGACAAGACTAAGCTGACTTCTGATTGGAAAGAAAGTGATTGGTGATTGAGGTTTAAAACAAAAATAATACCACTAAGAGAAAGTAGAGAGCAAGATTGTTAGTATTTCTCAGGACAAATATTAACAGGTATGAAATGAAACTATACAGAAAGTACAATTACATGGTGTTTTCTTTCACACTATTAAAGTGCAGAATATATAAATCAAGTGATATCAGGAATGCCAAAAGTACAAGTTCACATAAGTTATAGCAATTCCATATTTATTTGTGTTAATTAAAGATCTTTATTCCATATGGACCTATTTCTTGTCCAGTGAAAAACTGGTATTTTACAGCTGCTTTTCTCCTCTAAATCTTCTCAACTGCAAGGAATTCAGATCTTTCTTAGTACAGACAATAACTTTATAATCTCCCATCCCAAAGCTTTTATGTTTAAAACATAAATATTAAGCCATTTTTCATTATTTCAATTCATTCTGTGCTAATTATTTTTTCCATGCCATTTTCTTTCTAGTACACAAATTTGAAATGAGGACATTTCACAGAAGTCAACATCGCTCTACAGACATTTACTGTCCAGATTTTATCTAATTTCTTTTTCAAAGAAATACAGCCAGCATTATCTGGGCTTTTTATACATTTGAAAGATCCTAGAACAATTTTTAAAATAATTTTAGAAGATTACAATTCATATGAAAAGGCTGCATGAAATTACTAAATATTTAATTGCTTTTCATTTTCTCAAAGCAGAAATCAGAGGACCTATTTCCTACAGATGCCTCTTTGCAGATTAATTCACATTAGCACATTCGCAGATCTAGCTTGGTGTTTGGGATTTCTCTTGAGTTCTCTTTAAGGTATATAGGTAGATCTCAAATCAGATCAAAGACTATAAATCCAAAAGTTAACATTAAATTGTACTGCATAAGAATAGCAAACCAGCTGCCATTAATTCTGCTTTAAAAACAGCTGTGGTGGAACAATTTAAGCTAGTGAGCAAACAGTATTCTAAAGGAATGTGAAAAAACCATGTAATTATACAACAAAAAAACAAATATGGGAACCACAAAGCTTTGCCAACATTGTCTCTGCATCTAAAATATCTGCTTTGCAGTTAGTTCACCATCCAGTTACCAACATTAAAAAACTGCAATACTTGGATCTGAAGCAAATTACAGATTTTCACCATCAAAAAAAAGAAAAACATTTTTAACTTGGACAGCATATCTTTTTCAGTAACACTTGCTTTGGAAATAAAAACAACTCTGAAGTAGTTACAGTTAAACTTCTGATCAAAACAGATTAACAATAACAGTTGCCCATGAAATAGATTATCAAGGAAAGATGTTTTAGTGAACCCCATAGTACTGCTAACCTGTCTTCTCTCTTCTACATTTTTACAATATTTTCAGGAGCTTAAATTATATAGGTTACCAAGCAGTTGATATATTTTATGGTTTAAAAAAAAGAGTACATATTTGCAATACTATTGTCCAGTGAGTCTCATACAATAAGATTTTCTATTTTGTCTTCTTCTAAGATCTACAAATAGGATCCAACTACAAATTCACACTTTTCATCAGCACGAACAACAATGTGATCAAGACAGAAGTCGAACAAGTGCAAAACCGTGAAGGATTTCTAAAAGTCAATACTCAAAATTTTTAAAAGCCCTTTAATTACATTTCAATAGATTTGTCATATTCACTTGGAATAAACCTAGGGCCCAAATTCCAGCTATCGGGCTCAGGCTGTAAAACCCCTTTTGATCTTCAATGTTATACTCACTGCCACAGTATTAAAACAGACTTTCTTTTTTTAAAAGGGAATGGTGAGAGGTCAATGCCTAGGATTCTGTCCTCAAGGAGAGAGAACTCAAAGACTAAACTGACTGTTATGAAGCTTTCCAGTGGAAAAATGAGCATTTTCCCAGTAAAACTTAATTTAAAACAGTAATGGGTAGACATATTTTTGGCCAGGCACTTGCCCAAAAACAGAGAGTGAGGGTTGAACAAAATCAAACGTATTACATTAATTTAGTCTAGAGGGAAAGGAATGCTTCCCTGTTCAGCAATTTCTCAAGTCCCTTGCCAATTCTAACATCCCCTGATGTTTTCATATTGCTTATGGTGCTTTTCACTTGTGTCACCCAAAAAATCACGCACAAGAGCAAGTAGGTAAGTGACTGGAACTTAGTGGGATGCTAAAGAAGGTGGAAATAGCAATGCAACAGCAAAGGCAGGACAGCGCAACTGGAATTGCAAACAAAAAAGCAGGAATTATTCCATTCCCACTGAAACCATAACAGAGCTCCTCATGTTAGTCTCACAGACCTCACGAGAGCACACACCCCTACCCAGCACCAATCTTAGAGCAATTCAGAAGCTTCTTGTCACCAGACATTTTCCTTAGCTGTTCTCAGATTGACAGGCACCTTGCTTTCCATGATTTGCCTTTTCAGTAAATTTCAGCAACATCATCAGGCTTCTCCCTGCTTGTTTTCATCTAAGACCTACAGAAGACATGGATACCACCAAAAAATTCCCATTAGGTGCTTCAATAGAAATTTGTTCACGTGACACTTTTAAGAAACACCAAAAATAAGAAGTTCAGTACGGGAAATAATTTGAGAGGTGCACAGGGCCAGAGATATCTTCTAGTAAGTCTCAGTCAAAAGAGGTAGACTAGAACCAAAATCTCCTTGATTTAGTTCTCCTCTTGCCAGGTAAAGAAACCATTTTAAAAGGTTTAAAAAAACTAAAATATATAGCAATTGTGAAAGTACGCGTTCAGTAATTTGGGGATAATTCTCAATTACAACATTTTAAAGAAAATGAAAAACCTCATGCTATCCACTAACAACAAAATTTGGCAATTTAAACTATTTTCAACTGTTCACACTTATACTGGATTTTAAAATGCTTTATAGCAGCATAAAGAAAATTAATATTTTAAGAGGGCTTGCCAATTATCACAAAATTAATCACAGTTCTAGTCTGTGAGCTGAAAACATCATCACTAAAGGGAAAACAAAGCTCAAAAAATGTGTTTACTTGCTTGTAACCTGAGGTCTGAAATGCCACATTTTCTACAATTCCTACTCACAAGGAATATCATCCAGGCTCAGTTCTGAAAGTGCAGTTTTAAATAGATATGTTCACTAACACTTTCTCACATCTGCTCTTGCATGCTATACAATTCACAAATGTTTTGTAAGTGCAGCTATAAAATCTGGAAGTAGTTTATGCCCATCTTACCCCCCACTAGTATTGTACAGTACAGCATATTTTTCAGAATTACATGCTGTGATCATCACTGTTTATCTGCACAGCAGCTCTGCTAGAGCAGAATTGCATCCAGAAACTCATGCATAACGAAAATTCCAAGGAAGACAGTGTTTAACATGGAAGTACAGAGTCCATCACAAGAATCTCTAGCTTTGGTAACCTTTTCTCCCTCTAGTGGCTTCTACATTCCCACTCTTAGGATGTTTTACCTTCAGTATTGATGTAAAAGACAAAAAACCCACCTCCATTAAAAGCAATTTAAGGACTGTTCTGCCAAATCAAGACTTAGACTCAGCCACCAGGTTGTGAAAATATGAATGTAATCCCATGCAGCCACTTTATACACTTTATTCCGTGACTCGAATGAGTCTGAGCAAGCTGTGTAAAATAAGTCCTTACCACTTAAAAAGGTCACAGGAATCTGAGAACCTGTAATTTTCTAGAACACAGGATCTAACCCACCTGAATAATGGTTTGGAATGGGCACTTTTGCCTCGTCCCTTCACACAAAGTAAAAAGAAAGTCTGAATTTCTCTCTTATGAAAATGAACTAGTGCTCTAAGATGCAAATAGAGATTTTCCCTATTTCTGCAGCACCTGAAGAAGTACAGAGGTATGTTCATCAGTAATGACATCCCCTGACTATTTTCATTAAAGATTTAAGATGAGAACATTGTACAACTCCATCTCTGTGAATTACTCCAAATAACCTTTATGAGTTTTTCTCATCAGTTTCAACAACCTTCAATAATACTGAAAAATGAAATTAAAATGCAGAAGAGGTTCTGTAGCCTTAATGAAGATATTAAATGCTAACGCCATGTAGGAACATTTTAAATGTGTCTTGCAAACAAATTTGTCATTAATCAAAGAACAGAATGCCTATTTTATTATCAGATAGACTTAAAAGGGAAGATTGAGATATTTAGTGCTGGTTTATGCTGATCTGCATGATAGAGTAGGTGAAATATTATTACTCTTTACCCACATATAGAGCATCTTTCATCTTAAAGTGTAAAATTTTCTATGAGATTTTAATTAGTATAATCTTGACTTCCATGAAATAAGTGTTTTAGAAAAAACTCTAATCCGTGTTACTACCGTGGACAACACTGCAGACACAAACTTATTACAGAGACCCCGGAGGAATTTCAGCAGCATCCAGTGCAGCTGGTTCAGCTTCCAAAGAGCACTTGGGACCAGCACCCACCATGCAGCTGCACCAGCGGCTGCATATACAGAGGCCTCTTCCTTGATCCATCAGTAAAGAGATCACGAAGCACAGACTTCAGGGCAGCAAACAGAATTGATTCTTAGGTGGTTTGGGTGGGCAATATGTACAAATTTAGTGTTTCTGTTTGGCTAACTTCTGTTTGGTTTTTTAAAGTGTGAATCACCTTGTATTTAAGAACACTTGAAATTTAACTTTATTGTGGGTCTGGAAAACGTTGCAGCCTGTAGCAGTGTCCACCTTAACAATACACTAGTGTATAACTATCATACATACTAGTTTATTTCATTTTATTTTCAGCACAAAAAGCATACAATAGAACGTACACAAAAGTTGTTTGCTTTACAGTGCAGGAAAAGCAATAAAATATAATTTCTCTTTCCACATCTAACCCAAAATGTTCCAGAGTTCTGCAACCTAATCCCCAAAATGTCTGATTATCACATCACTGCAAAGGTTTTGTTTCTAAAAGTATGAAACAACTAATGAACCTCTACTGTTGTCCACTTCAGCAGCGGTTGCATATTTTTAATCACGTGAGAAAAAAACAGATTTTTTCAAAACAAATTTGGATAGCATGATGGACATCTGAAAGAATCATGTAAGTAATACACAAAACCTTCACATATGGTCTTTTGTATGCTTTTTGTGCTGAAAATAAAAAAAAAACCAAACTAGAATATAGAATAGTTATACACTAGCGCATTGTTAAGGTGAACCCTAATATAAGCATGGAATGACAAAACTTCTATAAGGCTAATTTGGAGTACAAGATTCTGTCTTTCCCTGGAGCCAGCAAACATTTCAGATACAATACTGCTACTAATTCTTGTAGTATCAGAACAACGGCCTCCACTTTACAAGAACTCCAGTTATCAACAACAGACTCCCCTGAGATTAGTTCCCTCAACAGCAAAATGTGTGTGTCACAAAGGGTATGGAATCATGCTGAATACTCCTCCCACACCTCTTTTCGTTTTTTAAGTCTCCTCGTTTTCTCTAATAGTAGACAAAACAAGTAGATGAAACAGTAATTTGGAATAAAATTTGAATTACAGGCTTGCAGGCAGAATGTTAGATTTGTAACCTGCCACTAACAACTAGGGTTTTTTGTTAGTTTTTAACGATACTTGTATTGAGAGGTTTGCTGGAGTGAAGTTTTGTAATAAAACAGTCTTATTCAGTTAAAAGTGTATAAAGAAGGTTTTTGACCAACGATTAGACTATGTCTCTGTAAAAATAGATACAACTAAAATAATAATATTTGCAAGCCAGCCTTCTACAAAAAGGAATCAGACTAAAGATGCAGACTGTTTCCATTCTTTTGCAGCTGAAGGTCAGAACAAACTGAAGTTGCTAAAATGTCATGCCTCCTTTTCATTTCAATGCCAGTGCAACATTTGGAAACAATGAAGAGACAAGAAGAAAAGTGAGAAAGTCCTAACAGACAACACTTCCAGCAGAAGTACAATTCCAGAGCTGCACTCAATTAAACAGGAATATGCAACGCCTCTCCAAATGAGAAAGAACCGTATTATTTTCTTCATCTGAAATTTTGTAAATTATATAATACACGTTTAAATTTTAATATGCAAATATTACTGTGTGAAAGTACCATGGGCAGATGGGTTTGAGCGTGGGGTTTTTTGATACTGTTACAAACCAACACCAACATATTCTTACCTTTTTATCTTCTTTAGATTTCCTGATACTGTGCTGAGGGCCAAATTTGTTCTGAATGAAGAACATCTTCTTGGACCATTCACTTTTGTGAGATTTTAGCTGTGGCTGACCAAAGCTGCCGTCGACTCTGTATCTGTCAGCTGGAATCTTACTCATTGGTGGGGGAAGGGTCCCACAGTTGACGCTCGACCAGCCGTCCGTAGAGTCAGTGTACGACTCCTGGTCGCTGGCATTTCCATGCTGCCACTCCTGTAAAACGTGCACAGGCAACCACCTCTGACTGCCCATGCCTGCAGCGTTTTTCTTTGATGGAGGCACTGAATTTCGGGAGGAAACCAATGGAACTTCAATACGAGCGGAAGGGCTCAAGTGCTTGCTTACATTTTGGGACTTATCATTCTGAATCACTTCTAAAGGGATGTTTCCCTCTTGCTCATGACAGAAGCCATTCCAATGGGAAGCAGGCTGATTTTGTCCCCTTCCTACAGGATTTTCCCACATGCTGCTAGGAATGTGTTTACTTGGATTGGTCCCTAAATCAACCACCAGAACTCTATTATTCTTTTCTTCTTGGTTGAAATTTCCAATTCCGCTATCACTGTTACTGCTCGTACTATTATTCTGATGAGCATCTGCATCACCATCAAGGAAAGCCCTCGCACGCATTCCCTCAATCAGCTCCCCCATATCTCTATACAGGACAGAAATAAACTGCAGGACGGGTAGAGATGATGTTGGAAACTCCAGACAGCCGTTTGTATCTGGATCCGCTGTACATTCCAGTCCAAAACGTCTTGCTATACCCTGGTGAATTTTATGATGAAATAATTCAGGATCCACCATAAAAACATGGCAAGATGTCCTCAGGACCCCTTCATCTTCCTGAGCCAAGCTTGCATCGTCGTTTGTCTGCATTGTAACTAGTCCAAAGAATCTTCTGTCATCCGGGCAAACAGCACTGAATGCCAGTTTCTCTGCAGGATATTCTGCCACAACACCGGATTTGTCACTGCAGAGCTGAATACAGTCATGCATTATCTTCATCATCACCAGGGAATGGATTTTTTGCTCTGCCCGCAGACGTCTCATGCACCCACGAATGGCCTGCAAACTCTCAGTTTCCAAATTCGAGGTTGTTGAAGGAAGTTCAATTGAGCCTAAGTAACCCACAATCATGGCAACATTCAAAATGCTTGCATCTAATCCAAAGTCCTCTGCGCTCTCCAGCCCAATTCTAAAAACTGAATCATCATTCAGAACTTTGGCTATGTCTTCCTTTGACATTAGGTTTGGATTGCTTACACTTTCATTGCCAGTTTCAAATTTAATAGCAGCAGAAACTGAAAATGATCTTTGTTTTGGTGCAGAATTGTCTGAATTACCAGCACAAAGAGCAGGATTCTCAAAGATCATGTTAAAAATGCCACCAGACTGCATTTCTTCAACAACTTTCTCTGCTCTGTTTATACCCAGAGCTTTAGAGTCAGGTTTGGGTTTCAGCCACCCCTTCCCATCATAAAAACCAACTTCTTCATCGCTTGAACATGAATCTATATGACTAATCCCTTCAGCAATGACCATGTGCAGGACTCCAGAACATTTCCCTATAAGTTTCACTACATCTTCATGAGAGGCTTTTTTCACATTGATTTCATTAACCGCAAATATCTGATCTCCCGCTTTTAGTCCAACATAATCTGCAGGGCTTCCTTTCATTACACAACTAAGAATACATGGAGCTTGTCCAGAAAGGGTAAACCCATAACCTGCTCTTCCTCGAGCAACTTCCACGCTTCTTATCCGTGGAGGCGCGTGCATGTTGAGTCGACGTTTGACCGTTTCTCCTGGTCTGTACATTTTGGATTTTTTTTTCCTAAAATAGGAAAACTTTTATTTAGTCCAGTTTTTTGTCATGTTTCAAGAGTATCACTCCATCTGATTAAGATCTAAAGAAAGAAAGAAAAAAAAAGATATTTTACTTCTCACCATATTTCAGCTTTTTTAGTACCCACTATTCCCTTTACTGTTCAGAAAAATTGCTAGTGAATTCTACCAAAAACTATTACCAGAGAATTAATGAAACACTCAAAACAGTTTGAAAAGAACAGGTACCACAGTCTTAATTTTAGTGATGAGAAAGGAGTTGCAAATGCAAATAAAGTGGCTGTCCAAAATGACAACACAACAGAATGGCAGAGAGCAGTGTTTTTTATAGTAAGCATGTTATGTCTTCCCCAGCTCCTGGGCATTACCTACTACTCAGTTACCTTCTGGCTTACTGCACCATTGTACTACCACTGCATTTTACAGCACAGAGAAAATCTTTAATTAAGCTCATCCACCCTTTCCCAGCAAAATAAAAATGAGAGCTCATGCCCATCTTCTCAGCTATACCTCACCCCCTTTACACTCAGTGCACAGAAACAGGTACCACATGTATCACGTAAAAGAGATTAATTACCCCTAGAGTTGCCTGTATCTCTCCACTGACTGTAAAGGCAGTTTAAAAAAAGTATCTCAGACTTCAGGTTCTTTACATGCATTTCACTTACATATGCAATGACAAGTGGGCATTCAGTCATGTATCAGACCAAAGGGATCCAAGGTCAGATTTACTGTTACACCCATCAGTTAATCTACTCAAAACAATTTGTCAGATAGCAAACACTGTAAAAATGCATTTCAGACCATCATTCCAACACCCATGTGTTTTAGTTTAGCTTAAAAATTCAAAAAAAGGAAAAAAAAAAGGAGTGAAAAAAACACATGCTGCCAGTATTAATCTAGCCATGACTTTACAATTAATATATAACAGCAAGAAATAGAATATTTCACTATATTATGGTGTCAGCACTGAAGTCTGGATGTCTTGTTCCAAATATACTTGGGCAAATTCCATTGTTTTAGGCTTCCCCCACTAAGCAGGTTAAACTGCATGAAAATGACTAACACAAATAAAAAAAATGTTCAACTTTTGAAACGATCCCCTTGTTGCACGATATGAACCCTCACTTCCATAGGTCTGGAGGATGACTGACACAAATAACCACGGGACCACAGCTACATAAACGTGCAATAAACTCCATCTGAGCAAGTGAGAACTAATCTGACAATAATCACTCTGAGTTGGTCCACAGGTTTATTCTTAATTCAGTCACTTTGTAACATACTTGAAGTGTATAAGGTACTTGAAAGCAAGTATCCTGCATATGTGGGCAAAATGCGGGCAACATTTTAGATAAACACATTCACATAAAGATATAAATACACATACACACAGAGACAACGCATTTCTTTATCATATCTAAAGTGCTAAATTGGTGGTGTCCCACCCGCTACTTGCATGGAAGAAAAATGACCAAGAAATCCTACTGACATTGCTCTCAGCTACAGAAATAACAAAAAACCCCACACTCCGAATGTGATTAAATGCACAGCACACTACGTTCACAGTATTTCTGCCTGGGTTAGAATAAACAAGGCAATTACTTCAAAAGTTTTACCAATTAAAAACCGAACCAAAACTAAAATACAATTTAGAATGATAGCCTTAACTACCTATCTACATATGAGCTCCTTGATTACCAAATTTAAGAAACCACTGCTGTTTCTCAAATATTCTGCTAAATACTCAGCTGAAGGATGTAATTCCCACAGGACCCTTCCAAACCCAAAATAGGACAGACTTCAAGATACCAGAAGACATCCAGTTGGCTTTATTTTTTGGGGTTTAGTTTTTATTTTTTTGAACAAAGGGAGATCAGGTTTTTATGGCTCCGTGGTGCAGCTGTGACTATTCAGTGTAGTATGGTTTTTGCAAATTGTTTTAATATAGCAATTATCCAGCTTCATTAACAATACTTTTCCTATAATTTGAGACCGAAAAAAAACAACTTGGCTTTAAGAAGTAATGAAATTTCACACTTAACCTTTGAATGGAAATCATAACATAAGAAGTGCTTTGCAAACATTTAACCAAACTTAACTCTTACACTGCTGTAAGAAACCCCCATCAACTTGCATCCAGTCTCATATCTTGAACGTAGTTTGACCCCTTCCTGACGGAGCTGAACTTGGGAACCAAGAGGTCACTGTGCATTCAGCTATCTCTAATTAGGTCTGGTACTTTTTGAGAATAATCATGAAATATTTCAAGATATAGTTCTCCAACAAAAATAAAAAAAATTGAACTAACAAATGCCCAACAGTAAATAAAAAACTGCTATCTAGGAGCATGAATATATACATGTTTTAACTGGCCTTATAGTGAATATTTCTGTTTTCAGCTGTCTGGAGAATAGCCTAATGTGACCCCTGGGTACCCTCCAAAACTGTGCGGTTAACCTGGTCAACATAAAGCCCAATAGTACCTGGCATCTAAAACTGTGCTACTAGCTTGCAAGAGGAAAGGAAGCAATTCAGAGAGTATGAGATTATAAATAATCTCCTTTTTAAAATAGAATAAAAAGCATTTCTTACTAAAAAACTTAAGATTCAATATTGTAATGTTGAAGTGGCTGATAAGAAAAACAGATTTTTTACAGCTCTCTCTCTAATCTATAAAAAAATACCCTAAATGCCACTATAAAAAACACACAATGAAAATCCAGTTAGGCTGCTCTTGGGAAGAGGCAAACCCCAATGCTGTCTTACCTCACAATTCCACATTTGCTAAGAGAGGTTCTCCTTTTAACTCTATTCACAAGTCAATTTACCTACTTGCCTTCCTAACCTATGACCCTTACACATCAAGCATTTATTTTAGCTGATAACCACTGATAATGAAATGTCATTCAAAAACCTGACAATTATAAAAACAAAACAGCAGGCTGCTAATATGTTAACTCTCCTCTAATAATGATGCTCCAGAGGTGTGAAGACTTTCAGCTATTAATATATTTGTGAACTTTTGTACGTGTAAAGTTAGGAAATAATTCAACATTAAAGGGTTTTTGCTATTAATGTGTCTATACACTAAAAAACCCAAAACAAAAAAATACCAACCAAAGAAAAACTGTATTACTTCACTAGAAAAACCACCTCTTCCCTCTCTCAGTACCCAAATATTACTGTGCAATTTTTATGATAATTACACCCATGACAAACAACAGCTCACTAAATTTATCTAGGAAACTTCAAGACAAAGGACAAATGTATCTCTTCTGCAAGAACCCTCAGCATCCAAGTATGTTTTACTGCAACAATGGCATGACAGGCAAATGGAAAAATTATGGAAATAATGTTTCTCATAAGCAGGGATTAGTTGATTGTCAAACTGTTAACAGACTAGCTCAAAACTAAATTATCAAGTTATCTAATTGCTAACTTTTCTTCTAATTTCTTTGCAGATTTGAAACCTGGAGCTAAAGAGATATGGCACAGAAGTGGCGCAAACTGCCACAGTTCCAAAGTAAGCATGTCTAAATATTCTTTTCCTGTAATAAATTACAAAGCATGTACCATATCCAGTGAAACAAAAACACCATTTTACTTGCACTGATATAAAGCTTTGTAGCTTTATAACTGCAAAATATTTCACAGAACATTTCAGGCAAAAACACTAATATATACACATTAAGAGTTGTTCAAGTATGTGAAACAACATAATTTGCCCATACACATCAGCTTTGACACAGAACTGCAAAACAAAACAAAACAAAACATTCAAGTTTTCTGCCAGCATACATTCTGGTCTACCATTTGAATCAATTATTTGTGGGGTATAAACCGCTAAAAATACCAGTTACAGTTGAATTGTACTGTATCCCACAAACACTCCATTTCTGTATGTAATGTTTTTACATATCCATGCTAGCTTTTCATGTCATTTTCAAACCCTCTACTCCAAAGAAAATAACATGTATTTGCTTACTTTCAAGGGAGAGAGGTGGTTTGTTTTCTGCTTCTCTTCTTGTTATCTCATAGCAACAAAAAGAACAGAAACAGGAGGCACACTCCTGCTACAGTCTATGTTAAACTGTAACTTAACAGTTACAGAGGGCAGCGAGGGAGCCCGTGAAGTTCAGGAGTACACGACTGACCACCACTACCTTCCAAAAAGCCTCTGGAAATGAGCTGGTACTCAGCACGACAGGGTCCACGTTAATGTGCTGCACAGACACAGCAGAGAACTGTCTGGCTTCATTCTGTCTGGCTTCATCTTGTTTTTCAACAGTGGGACTGTAAGAGAACAAAGTATGCAAAGTGGAAGTGCACAGAGGAGAGAGACTGTTCCCTCATCCCTCACACAGGTCTTAAGTAATGCAAAAGACTTCAGCATGGATGCCAGTTGTTGAGGCAGAACTGATGCCAAGTCCCTACAAAGCTCAAATGAAGTTGTAAAATTTGAATTCCACTAACTATTCAAATGTGGTACATGTTTATAGACAAGTTACACAAGAAATGTAACAGCACAACCTGTAGAAGACAGCTACCAGTTGTTTGAGAACTTGGGCAGGACAATGTTTTAATAAAAAAAAAATCTCATCAGCATTTCACAATTAGCAAGACAGACCATTATGTTTCCTTTAGGTGTACCTAGTGTGATCATTCAAAAATACTGACAGTAATTAGTAAAATCAGGCTAAAAAGTAGTTGGTAGTAAAAACTCTTCTCCCACTGAAGACAGCATACAAAGTGTAAGGAACACAAATAGGACATTTGCTGTTCTGTCTGACAAGACTCATGTAAGGACGAAGTTTTCTAAAGCTATTGCACAGACAGTCATGCGTCTACAATTCAGACTAATTTATCTGCTGTATTTAAGAAGGTAGAAAGGTTTTGTTGGCAGTTAGGCATTTTTTTCCCCCCTTCTTTTCTTGCAAATTCGTTCCAGAACTGTTGGGACGCCGCGCAGAAGGGGGCACTGGGGGCGGCAGCAGCGACACCCAGGCGGGATGGGCTCAGGGACAGCCGGGAGGGCTCCGGGCGCTTTGCCCCGGCAGCAGGAGGGGCACGGCGGGCTCGCTGCAGCTCCGCACACCCGCTCTCACAGCCCGGCTGCCGCCGCCCTGCTCCCGGCGGCTGCGGGGACATCCCGCGGTGACAACCCGCGGGCACCGGGGGCAACCCGGGGGGCGGCGGAGCGGAGGGACGGGATGCGAGTCGGCGCCTGGAGCAGCGCCCCGCGGAGCTACCCATGAACTGCCCGGCTCCCGGGGCAGCCGCTTCCCGGGGGGTGGAGCTGCGGGGAGGGGAGAAGCGGCACCTGAGCCCGCAGGGACGATTTGAAAAATCAAGCGGTAAAAGACGGGAGGGCACGGAGCGCCCGCGACCCCCCCCGCAGGCGGACACGCCGCC
>VZTF01003688.1:0-55833 GCA_013397755.1 Cnemophilus loriae | reverse complement strand
GTCCCCGGACAGAGAAAGGGGAGAGACAATACCCCGCGCCAGCGGACTACAGCTCCCGGCGTGCCTTGCGAGCGGCCCGCTCGCTCCGGCCGTGGGGAGCTGGCCGCGCGGGGCATGATGGGGCACGTAGTTCGCTGGTCTGCCCGAACCGCCTCGCCTCGCCCTAGGCTCCGGCGGGGCGGGCAGTGCGCAGGCGCGGGCTGGCGGCGGCCGTTCGAACGGGGCTGGGAGCGGCCCCGGNGGCGCTCGGAGGTGCCTCAGACAGGTGTGCCGCGCCTTTGAAGCCCGGGAATAAAGCGAGACAGACCGCGCCAGGTAAAGGTACAAGTGGGAGGGAGCAGCCTGGCATTGCCTTTTATCCGAGGAGGCTGAGGAGGTAGGTGAGGCACTTGGTAGTAATTAAGCACCTAAAGGGTAAAGCGTGTGTGCCAAGGGCGAGTTTTGGCGCCCGGATGGAGCAGGGCATAGGCAGCAGGTGCTCAAAATACACCGGGGACAGCTCTTCACTTCAAAAGGGCAACGCTGGTGGCCATTATTTTAAATAGGAGAAATAGGAAGAGGGGGGAAAAAAGTTAACACCAGTTAAGAAATTCGTAAGGAATATAAGAGTCAGAAAAAGGGAAGAATTAACCAAATCTCTCTGACTTTCCTAAAGAACCTGAAAAGATTTTGTGATCTTAGCAGAAGAATGAGATCTTTAATTGTTAACATGTACTTGTAGAAATCCTTTGTATGAGAGATATTTAATTTTATTCCTCTATGCACAGGAAACCTGACACTGAACCTACCAGGCACAAGTTGAAGGAGAATTCTTACCTTTTTCTGGGGTTTTGTTGGCTTTTTTTCCCAGCCTCCAGGGTGGGATATCTATCCCACAACTCACTGTTGCTGTTATGTCTGTAAGGTAACTTCTAAATTGTAATACTGTGGCTTAATGGTTTAACTTCAGTAATCTGTCTAATTTCTTTCCAGTCTAGGAAATTGTTTCTTAATAACTCCTTCCCGAGCTGAAATGCTTACAGTATACCAGCGTCTTCAGGAAAAACAAAAACACAGGGCAAAGGAAAAAGCTCTTTGGAAAAACTGAGGATCCTGCTCCTCTACTCTGGCCTTCACCTTCTCATTTGACTTTTTTTTTTCTTTGTCAATCCATCCCAAGGAGATTTGTACCAATCTGAGACATTTCAGATTGACCTAGATCCCAGTTTTCTTACCTCTCTCATCCAGTTTTATGGGAAAAGGTTCTGAAAGGAAAAGTAACTGAATAAAATAAGCATTATATCTTTTTCTTATCCTCACAGAAGACATCATGGCAGATCAGTGTAAAAGACTTCCAAACTTATTCAGACATACTGGGTCCTATAGAAGTAATTATTAATTCCTTAAGGAGGCTAAAAATGGAAAGCATAAGGAAGAAAATTGAGGGGTTGATTTTAAATCTCACAGCTGATTCTTTCAGGTGAGGTACAGTAATTTTAAAAAATACTCTAGAGATTTAAATTTGCCCAAAGAATTCTTTATCCTTTTGACTGGGAAGATGTCACAGGCAAGGAATTGCATTCCACAAATCAAAGGTGTTGGTTTGGGTTGCCATCCCTTAATAGCCCAATTATTTCCAGCTCCCACATAAGGTTGTCAAGACTTTGTTTCTTGTGCCACTACTTCTGTTGCTGTGTTACCCCAGCAGATCTAGGACTGACTTGCACGACCTCCTTGCCTACAGAATGGAAAACTGATCAATGTATTTCAGTCTGACCTTGTAAACAGCTGTAACTGGAGAAAATCTCTTGGAAAGTGACAAGTAAAGAGGAATTTTAAATATCCCGCAGAGGTAACTGCAGGTCTCCCACTGTGTCTTTATGGAGTTAATACACAGGAATTACTCTTTATTTTGTTTCAAAAAGGAGGGATGCTAAAAAGTGCCATCAGCATCTGCTAACTATGAAACAATTACTCCATGGCAGTGTCAGATTACCCCTTCCAAATATACTGAACCTGTTGTATTTGTGATAGCCAACAGAATTGCTTGCACTTCCGTAATAGCACAGGAGCCTGTAATGAGTCTGGCTTCACAGAAGGCTATTTTGTACTACAGCAGAATTTCCTACGTAAGTAATATTCAGGAAGGAAGAAGTGAGAACTGAAGACTGACATGCCAACAGGTGTGCTCACACACTCTACTTGCAGTCGGAAAAATCCAACTCATCCAGAATGAATTTAGTGCTTTGCTTCAGTGCTTTCGGAAGTGGTGCTTAAGACTTCATGTTATAATCTGGAACAAGGTGATTAATGGCCCCTCAAAAATCCACGCAAGGTCTCAGCTGTAACTCACTGTTTTCACCACGGTTGGAGACAATAAAGGAAGAAAGAGTGTGAAACAAAGTGATAAGGATTTGTGGCTTTGGGGCTGGAAAAGCTTTGGCTTATAAGGCTAAGTAGCTTAATGTTGGGCATACAGACATCTCAATCACACCGAGGGTGGCTGTCACAAAACAGCTTGTCAGGCTTCATCTGGAGAGGTTTACAATGCATCCTGTAATGGAGTGTGATTATTGCTGTCACAAACACCACGTGAGAAGTCAGAAAATAGACATAGTCCAGCATCTGACACAAAGTCTGTCGTTTTAATTACCATTGTTTAATTACTTTAGTTAAAGGAAGGGAAGTGTTAGTTGTTCCAAGAAGGTTTTTAGACATACAGAAAAATCCTCACATAAATGTCACTTTTATCATTTAATGTTTTCAACCTGTTTAAAATAATAAAATTGTACATGATTGTCAGTATCAAATGCTTGTTCAGTTTACCAACATGATTCCAACTTTCCTAGCTTGATTTTGTTCTGAACAGCAGGGAAGACTATCATATACATTGTAGTTAGCTTGTGTTGGCCAGTTAATACATAGTTGGGAGCAAAATCATTGTTATAGAACTGATTTTTTTAGTTGTAAAAGCTCGTTTACCTTCTGTTAACCCCCCCGTTCAAAGGGTCAGCAAAGATCATGTTTTGTGCATTGAGGATTGTATGAACACACAGCCATCAGGATCTACCTTGGTTTAGTAGTTGATCTAATATTTAGAAACACCTTTCCCTTTATTTTGAACATAGTTTTCTACCTAGTGTGAGACACTCTTGGCAGTGGGAAAGGGAAGAAAATACTTTTATATAAATGCATTTTGGTTTGGATGATGGTGTTTCCCATGCTTGCATGCTGATATAGAAAACCCTTACAAGGAGCTGTGAAGTAGTAGAAATAAAGGGGGATGGATACTGATCCTGTTAAATCTTGACTGGCCAGTAGAGGACATATCCTCCCAAATCCTATTTAGGGTTAAAAGGATTGATCCTTGTGCATCTACTTGGCTGTGTAATTGTGTCTTTACCTACTGTGATATTTAATTAAATGTTAAAATATAGTTAAATAGTTTTTGTGTGGTAAGGTTCTTTTGTGCACTTAAATATGAGAAAGGTGCCACTTGCAAAATTGAAAGTTCAGATGGTAAACTGTCTGGAACATTTTTGGTGTGCAAAAACAGGCACAGCCAGGCCATGGTCCTGACTGCACCTTTGGAAAGCACCGCAATATAAATATAATCATTTAATATCCTAAGAAAATTAATTCCCCTACAATAGAATGTGCTGTATTTATTTTCCCAAATTCACTAACAGAGTTCAAATTAAGCATTTTGCTGTAGTCAAAAACTGAAAACACAAAGTAGTGCTCACTGATGTCAATTTTTCTTTCCCTAACTATGGCTACACATTGTTAAAGCTGATGTCATGTTAAACCTTCAGTGCTGACGAACAACCCTAATTTACAGAACCAAAACATCTGTTAAAACATCTACTGCAAGGACACAACCATACTTAATACACTTCTGTCAAGAACTGGAAACCCAAGAATTGAGTTTGGCCTTACTTGTATCAGTGAAAGCACAGAAATTTCTACCCCACTATTTCTTGTGGGCAAAGGGTTTATACCCAAAATTCCTCAGTTCCTGATAAATGCCTTGCTGAGCCTAAATGACTGTAAATTTTTAATTTCATATTGTGTCATAGACACCTCCTAATATTGTTAAAACACGTACACCAAAATGAAAAAAGAATTCTACTGTATTTCTTTCCCTTTTTTATTTCTATAAATGGATTGTTGGTTTTGTTTGTTTATTTGATCTTTAAGACTTGAAGCTTTAATTTTCTAATTCAAAATTGCCTGACTAATTAACCTGCCATGGCTTCGTGGCTCCATTGAAGCTGTGTCTCTTGTCCCATTGGGCTCATTTAAGTGGAGTGTCTTCAATTCCATTGGGCTTAAAAATGTGTATCATCCAGCAGCTGAATTTACATGTTCTGAAGAAGTACTATGTATTTTTGGTGCTGTAAGGAAAAGGGATTTCTCAGGGAGATATTCCTCGTGGCTCCAAGTACCACGCCAAAAAAGTCATTATTGCCTTATTCTGCAATACTCACAGAGCGAGCAAGCTCTATCCTTGCATCTAAACAGCAAGCTAAATGCGGATCATGCACGATACCCTCCAGTGTTCTGCTCCTGTCTCCCTCATTTTTCCTCTTTGAAGCCATTTCCAGTGTGACTCGCAGGTTCATGCACCATACAAGGGTGACACATCGGGATTCTGCTGGCTGAGTTATCACTAAGCACATGTCCTAAGTAAGGAGGTACAAATGCCAGTCTAAAAATATCATATCCCTACCATATCCCTGATACCATATCAGCCCCTCATATCCCTAAACCTCAGGAAAAACATGCTGAGAGTTCTCCATATTCACATACAATTACATGAAAAGAAACTGAGTGAAATAAGAGCCTGAGGCACTGAAGAGGTGACATGAGTAATAGACAGAGAAATCGACTTTGGATATTCCTATTTAACATAATTCCCCTGATAAAAGACCCTGGCTCCGGAACAAACTATGCAGCATTAAAGTGAGGAGGAGGAATCCTCTACTCTCAGCAGTTAACCCAGGAATCAGAGAACACATTTTACCTTGCTCCAGTCAGTATGTGGCAAAGTCAAGTCCAACCATTTTTCCATTTCCTCATCCAAGTTTTTACCTCCAAACTTTGGAGAAGGCAGAAAGTCCTTCTGGACCAAGTTCAGTCTGTCTTTACGATACCTGCCGGAGACACAACTGTGCTTGTGGTTGTCTCTTCTCAAGTTCAGCTGGCAAGGCATGGCATGACTGCAGTGACATTTAGGTCTGCCTTGGCAAAGGTAGTTTTGGTGCAAACAGCACCCATTCCTAATAACACAGAATGACAGGATTCTGCCCTGGCTCTCAAATCTGCTTTAGCTCAGACTGACTTCATCTTCCCCCACCTCATAACTAGATTCTGAATGGCTTTTAAATTAAATTAGAAGATACTTGCTCATTCCAGGTAAAAACTATCATGATTATTAGTATAACTTCAGCAATTAAAACTCATATAAAATGCACTGAGATATACTTACATAAAAGAGGATAATTGTTTTGTGCTCCACCAAAACTTTGGTTTCATCTAAGACTAGACTTGCAGTTATTCTAAATGACCTTCTGAAATGAAAGTTCATTTGTTAAGAGTCATTTTGGCCTTGACAGCATGTGTGGAATACTTCTCAGTATCTTCACCATGGCTTCTTAAGTTCCTCTCAGAACTAAGTTAAGGTCTTGCCTCCTACTAAAATTTCAGTCCCATGGTAAAAGTTGAATGTTGATGGATTATTTATTTCAATCTGTGGCAGTTTACTTCCTCTTTCACCCTTTTAAGGATACAACATCTGTGGTGACGTGCATGAGCCAGGTGATCCAGGCAGTTCCTGCTGAAGTCCTGGCGATTATGGCTGGTCTTCCACAAGCATTCTCACATTCTTTCCTTGATAACTGGCATCCTCCAAGTTATTACCTAGCATAACATCCTAATTTCATCTGAAATAGAAAATTAGCCTATGCTTTTTTTCATAAGATACATTTTTCTTAATAGTGGACTTAAACCACATACCTTACACATCAAATGTACTTCCTTGTCATTTGCAGTGGGCAAGATGAGATCACAAGACTTTGCTGTGTCTCCAACCAAGAGATTCAGAGGCACAGCTGTAGCTGGTTCCTGGTGTTTCATCACAGGGCTGTGAGCTGAACATGCTGGTAACCTTCTGCAAGCAAACCACAATGTGTGTGGGATGTTGCATGGAGTTCATTGCACTAATGAACACATACAGATAATTTTACAGAAGGAAAGTCTGCTTAAGAATAAAGTTCTTCAATGTACAGTATGCCTTTTTTAACCAGCTTCCTAAAATAAGAATTGATTGTGGATTATTCTCATGAGAATGCACAAACCAAATCACATGATCTTCTTGGCAACAAGGAGACACAAAACAAGTCCATCATTTCTGGTATAATCTGTATTATGCCATTTCAACTGTGGTGAAATTCAGGCTCATTTTTTACTGAATGTGAACAGCTCTAAATAGGCTTAAATCCTTGAATAGATGAGCTGTAGATTTAAACCCTATGTGGACAGTTAGTTTTGTTAAAGATTTAACACTGGTGTATTTCATCTTCATTTAGTGAAGTTCTAAGTTAAGTTAAATGAAAAGGAAAGATATAAAATCTTATTCATGTAAGTTTAAAGAAAGCATAGGCATTATAGTTAACATAAGTTCATGTGGGCAAGGTTTTATGAATTCGTAAAAGAGATTGCATTTGATCTGATTATATTGAATTAAAGATAAATTATAGTTAAACCTCTAGGGAGAAGAATGAGGATCATGGAGAGTTTTTTAAGTAGTTTTAATTAATTTTCTAAATATGTTTACTTTGCAGTTCATAGAAAATTGATATTCCTATAGCTTCCCTCAGTGAAACAAGCCTTCCTCAAGCTGTGATAAGTGCTTCTCAACATTTAAGTCTGTTGGAAATTTTATACCTTTAATGGTATGCGCCAATTCATTTTTTTCTTGCGATGCATAGCAATCCAGAACTTACCCCTAAGGTAACAACATACAGTCAAGAATTTTAGCTCGCTCCAAGCTCAGCTGGGATAGATTCCCTGGGAAGCTTCCATGGAAGATGAAGGAACTTGTGAGTGCTGTCAGTTTTTCGAGGACACGCTCCTGGAAGCACAAAACCAGTTCATGCCCTTTAAAGGTAAGGAAAGTAGGTGGAATAAGAGACTCTCTTGGCTTAAATGTGAGCTTTTGAGTCTGCTCAAAACCAAATGGGAAGCGTATCAGAGATGGAAAACCCATAGAGAATTACCAGGGCCTTACCAGGGTGAGCAGATGCAGTTAGAAAAGCAAAAGTTCAGCTCGAATTGAAATTGGCCAGAGAGGTCAAAAAAAGACGAGAAAGGGTTCTTCAGGGACATAAAACAACAAACAGAAGGAAATACTGGCCCACTGCTAAGCAACAGAGGTGAATTAGTCACCCACAGTGCTGAACAGGCAGAGGTTCTCAACACACTCTTCTCCTCTGTCTTCACCTTGGGACACAGGTCCTGGGATCAAAAATCAAGGTTTATACAAACACTGACAAACACCACCAGTGAAAGAAGAGCTTATCTGTGAACTGTTACAGGAGCCTGACCCCTAGAAATCGATGGGTCCTGATGTTATACATCCAAGAGTTTTAAGAGAGCTGGCTGATGTCATTCCAAGGATGCTGTCCATAATCTTGAAGTTGTGGAGATCAGGGGATGTCCCAAAAGACTGGAAGAAGGCTAATGTCACCCCATCTACAAGAAGAGCTTAAAGGAGGATCCAGGAAATTACAGGCCTGTCAGTTTTACTCCATTCCCTGGGAAAGTTGGGGAAGAAATTCTCCTGTGGCTATCACAAGTCAAATGAAGCACATGATTGGGAAGAGCCAGCAGGGATTCACCAAAGGCAAGTCATGCTTGACAAACCTGATCACCTTCTGACAACACAATGACCTGCTCAGTTGATGTGGGGTTAACAAGGGACATTGTCTCCAAAGGTTTCAATATGTTTTCCCAGAGACTCCTAAAGAAATGGATGCATTAGGATCTAGTGGTCCATGCAGTGGATGGGGAACTGGCTACCCAGACACAGCCAGAGGATGGTGGTAAATAGCTCCTTTTCAAACTGGCAGCCTGTGACAAGTAGGGTCCCCCAGGGATCGATATTGGGCCCACGTCTGTTTAATAACTTCGTAAGTGATCTGGAGGATGGGATAAAGTGTATCCTGATGAAGTTTGCTGATAATACCAAGCTGAGGGGGAAAGTGGATACTTTGAGAGGGAGAGCCACCCTGCAGGAAGACCTGGATAGGCTGGACGAGTGGGCTACCAAGAACTTTATGAAGTTCCACAAGGACAAGAATTTGCACCCGGGAAAATACAATCCAGGAGTGCAGCACAGGTGGGGATCTATCTGGCTGAGGAGCAGCTCTGTGGCAAGGGACCTGAGGGTCCTGGTAGACAACAAGCTCAGTATGAGTCACCAGGGTGCTCCTGCTGCAGCAAGAAAGCCAAGAAAGGCTGCACCAGCGTTCCTTCCAACCTGGTACTATATGATACTAGGATCAAACTGAGATCTTACAGCCTAATTACAGATAGTAATTAGTCAGCCCCAGATAACTGGATGTCATTCACTGTGGATGACTGGTCTGTTTTTTAAAGAACATACCTGAAATTATTCATCCTTATTAGAAATGTGGTTCAATAAACACCTTAAAATAAGCTGTACCAGAATGAAAAATTTCCAGCCAGAAAAATTATGCATAGGAAGAAAATTTCACACCCAAAATGGCAAAGTATTTCAAATGTTTCTGTTAAAACACTGAAAAGATCAACACAAAAGTTTAATGATGTAGTCTCAAGCTTGCAGACACAGGAAGCATGCTACCATAAAATCAGGGGAAATAGATTAGCAATCTAGAGACCAGATGGTTAGTATTTACTTGCTGACATAACACCACCAAATGTTCCTAAATTTCTTTTTTAAATTTGTCTTTCACATTACATTATCAGCATAGGAACTGATCTTGCAAACATATACATAAAGATTTCAATATATTTATTCATTTGAGTAGTCCCACTGACATTAGAACAAAAGACTGTTCACAGAACCAGGCTACAGAGTTGTAAAATATTTGCCTACACCGAACTGGGCAGGCTAAGTCTGGGAAAAAAAATAAAATCCTGTAAAAGTGTTTTTGTTCTGGTTTTGTTCTTTGCAAGAGAGAGCAGTTTATGGAGAATATGATAAAAGACATTCCCCATCCATAAATATATCTCCTGGTCTGGTGGATAACTGTTAAACTTGGCAGGGCCTGAAATAAACGGAAGTCTTAAAATGCTTCTCCAATTGAAGTCAAGGAGTAAAAGAAAAAACAAACACTTACAAACATTTTTACCCAGCAAATGGTTAATACCAGCATGAGAAAATGCTGCTTAATTATAACAGGATCCTCCTACAAATTACTTAACCTCTCTCCTCTGTGAAAAATGTCCTTGCTTCCAAATATTTGTTCAGAGCCTTATTTTTCTCTGATGAGAAAAACTGTCACTCCTTGCTCTACACTGTTTGTAACTTGTTTAAGTTATCTGTAGGGGCTGTCTATTCAAAATACACAGAATTTCACTAGTGTTAGCTTTTCGTACTCGAACTTTTCTCCTTCAACTTTATGCTTTTTCTTTCATTTTCACTTTTCTAAAGTGTTGTGTTCCCTCATCCCTGTCATTACTGGGGTTTTTTGGAGGCATTTACATTGCCCCTTTGTCCGACATATTTTTTCCCATCTTTCATCAAAATCTGCTTCTCAAGTGCTTGCATGTTGCTCAATGTCTCATGTTCTCATCTGCCTCCTCAGGTTCCTTTTCCTTTATTTTTACATCACTTACAAAGTCACCTGCCTCCAGGCAGTGTATTTCCTCCCCTATTTAATTTTTCCATTTGCACCATCTGTGTGTGTAATACGTAATACAAGCACTTCATTTGGTGACAGCGATATCAAACTGAGCTGACCCTGTTACTGCCCTGAAAATAAGAAATTTGTTTTCCTATGCTACAATTTCTTTGTTGATCACACTTCTAGAAGCCATGAGGAAGTTCCTTTAATGTCATAGTTAAAATGGTAAGTTTGGGTAATCCCTCATGTGCTCCCCTTGAATATTTATTATACTCAACTCCCTACTCATACAGACACAGAAGCAGTGTCTGTCTCTGTTTTGCAAAACCAGGAATTCTACCAAGAATTTTAATTCTAGGCAGGTCTTTTAAGTTATAATTTGTCTGACTATCACAAACATTCAAATATCTGTACCTGCAGCTAACTGTCCCATACAGATGAAAAAGCTGTGACTACCTTAAACAAAAAAAAAAGAAATTCCCCACAAAAAACACTCAACCTATTTTTTCAAGTAAATGTTCAGTCTTTATAGGAACAAAAGAAACAGCAGCAAAAGAAACTATGGGTAGGTGGGGAATTATCAACCTGTTGTCAAAAAGCATTAGAAAAATTCTGTCATACATGAAATTTGTAATATTTGTCTACAGCTTTGCTGTGTTCCCTCTCTAGGCAAAAACAGGTAATCGGCATGGATAGGAAGAAAGCCTTTCATTAAAGAGATGGTGATTTAAAATTGAACTTCTAAATGTAACTACTAAAAGTGACGTTTTCTATAGAAAAACAACCACCAGAAAACACCATTTCCTTTAATGCTGTTATGTAAGGCAATGTTCAGAGTCTCATCTGGAATGCTGTGTATCATTCTGGTCACTCACCTTTAAAATGGATGAACTCAAAAGAGCAAAATTAACAAAACAGTCATCAAAATCCTAACTTATAAAAGAGTATTATCCATCAGAAAAAGAGTTGCATGGGACATGACCTCTGGCTCTCAAGAGTAAATGCTACATAAAGCAGCAAAATCAGTGTTGATACAAGAAGAATTGGTAAAAATTAATCAGGAATAATCCTAGAAGCAATCTTATTAACTGCATTTATCTGTCTCTAATGCAGCTCTTCATATAATTCTCAGGACAAAATACCTAACTCATTTTAAGCTACAGGTCCACACATTTACAAAAGGGATTATATGACATGGTTCCTTGTGGTAGCAGGCAAGGAGTAAGATTTTCTCCATTCTTATGTTCCTACAGATCTGGAGCTGTAATAACGCAGAAGGAGAGGGGCTACCTACTCTACAGTACAAGGTTCAGCTGTGCTGCCATTGTTATTGCTCATTAATTAGATTAATTGCTATATGATTCAAGTAGATAGCAACAGTAAATACTATTAATTCCTGTGGAGTCAGGAGAGAGTTTCTTTATATCTTGCTGTAAACAAGTTAAAGTGTCAGGAAGCACTGAACCTGCAGCCTACCTGAATCTGTGACAGATCTACATTTGAAATGTGTAAAACTATCTTTGCAGAATCAGAACAGACACTTGGCATTTTTCCAGTCATGCAATCGCTGTAGTAAAGGAGCGGTAAGGGAAAGTTACTTTGTTTATATTTCAGTAGCCACCATTTTCTCTAAGTTCAGTCTTCTACTACATTTGCCTTATCCTGCTATCATTAAACTCTGTAGGAATCGGCCACATTTAGACATTTAATAATTCTTAATCTTCATACCCGGAGGATCTTCTAAGAAATATTTCCACATATTATTAATTTTCTTGGTGAGTATAACCTTCATCCCGTTCAGCAAGCATAATTAGAGATTAATTTGTTGTGTCAGGGTTTTAAAATATATTAGCTCACCTTTACATAGGCAACAACACATTAAATTGTATAGGAGAATGCAAACACCTTCAAAGACAAAGTTTCAAAAGGGGACATTATTCAAGAGCAAGAATGGAAAATGGCCTGAGTTCCTTGCACTAATTCTATAGTTTCTATACTAGAATCCAACCTTTGCTCTTGCCTGTAGAGTAAAACAGGCAGAAATATATGTTTTAAGAAGAACACAAAAGGAAGTTGCATATAGGAAATTCTGCCGGCCAATTTTCAAATATAAGCGAAAGATTATTTTAATGTCATGTTTCATGGAGGAGCCAGACGCGAGCCGGTGCTTCATCTCAGCTCCCTGGGTACAATCCTCCGTGCCTGCGGCTCCCTCGTGCGGTGCATCCCTGTCCATCTGCCTGACACGGCCCCATCCAAACGTGAACTGCTCCCCAGAGCCGTGCCCCCGGCAAATGCTGCTCGGTGTTCGCTGGGGAGCTGCTCGGTGTTCGCCCTGACTTCCACTTCTACGTTCTGGGCATCGGCACAGCGGAGCTTTACACTGCAATTAATAACTGTGAACCTCTCACTGTGGTTATCATTCCCAGTATTTTTTGCTGTCCCAAAGCACATTATCTGCCCAGCAATAAGGAGTAAGTTTCTTCCTTTTCTTTATTTCATTTGATAGACATTATATATATGTATATACACACAGTACAATACTTTTCTTTCGTGATAGAGAATAAATGAAAGTTTTCATTGCTGGTTGTTTGTTAAGTCAACAGATTCCAGTTAATAATGAAAAAAAATTAAACGTTTAATATCAAAAGCAACTTCAAGTATCTTCTATACATTTTAGTATTCAGTATATAGTAAGGTGGTTGGAGGGGGTCTTTTTATATCAAAAAATGTATTTGAATAGACTATTTTTACCCTCATACTTTAGAGTACTATTCATATCAGGCATGGAGTTTAAAATTATGTATCTCATGGTCTCAACTAGCTCTTCACAAGAACCATAGGTCACTTATACAATCAGGCATATGTTTCAAAACAGGGTTTAATCATCAGCAAAGTCAAGGTGCAATAACCATGTTTAGAAATGCACTATTTCATTCTCCTAAAACAGATTAAGCTGCAGTCCTTGATGTGAAGCAATAAACAACACCGTTTGCAAAACAATACCTGACTTAGGCATAAATAGTACTTCAGTTCCCCGAGCTATTTATCCCTTAACCTTTCTGTATAAAAATAATTCAACTTAGGCATATATTGCACTAATTTTATCATACTGGATAGCTCTCGCCCTGCATTATCTGTTTTCTTTGCTGAACTAGGATTACACTAGGGTTTTAATTTCCATGGAAAACCTGGGAATAGGGCAACAGACACACATATGGTGTGCAATAAATGGTTATCTATAATAGTAATAGTAATCTCAGAGGCATTCACAAAGGAAACTACACATTAGACTTGGAGATCATTTTCTCCAGTAGATTCATCATTCTCTCCTGTAACTGTAAGCTTTGAACTTGAATGATGTTCTGCTGATCCAGGATCCTGCGCACTTCTCTACAGGTTTCTTCCATAGCTCTACTCAACTTCTTTTGTTCTTCCAACATGGCTTCCATTAATTTTAGCTTCTTCTTTTGGAAACTGCAGTTTTGCATTTTTCTTTTCTTAACTGGTCTTTCTTCAGCTCTGAAATGTGAATATTTATTAAAAATTAAACTCATATTTATAAAAAAAAAGAACCCAAAATTCGATAGCATATTCTTGACCAAGCTACAGCCTAGTCATATTTTTAAGCCCCTGTGTTCTCCAATAAATTCCCTCTCAAGTTTGTGCCAAAACATAAGTATTTAATGTATTATTGCAGTGTTACAGATTGTAAAAAAAAAAAAAAAGAAAGAAAGAAAGAAAAAAAAGAGGTTTTACATCTTGTTGTTTTTAAAAAGAATTTTCCCTGCAGAATACCAGGTTGTTTCGGTTTTTTTTTTAATCTTGACATGTCTTACACATTGAATTTATACACTGTATTAAGAGAGACATTTGGCTTATCTGGCCATTGAAACTCCAATTTTAAAGCTGCAATAACTATCCCAGTACAGAGAAAGTGCTGCATGGTTACATGTGGTGGTATCTTGCAGCTTGTTTTTGAAAGCATTGCATCAGGAAGGCTGGTCCCACTCCAGAATATGAGTCTCAGAATTTGCCCTCGTGCCAAGACACAGCAGTGGCACTGACCACTCTTTTTTTTATATTCCATCACAAAACATTATAAACAATATAAAAGCCTGAAAAGACAGAAAAATACCTGAGGGTGCTGATTGAGAGTGGCTGAACGTGAGCCAGGTGTGCCCAGGTGGCCAAGAAGGCCAATGGCACCTGGCCTGGATCAGCAATAGTGTGGCCAGCAGGACCAGGGCAGTGACCGTCACCCTGTAGTCAGCATGGGTGAGGCCACACCTCCAATCCTGTGTCCATTTTTGGGCCCCTCACGACCAGAAAAACACTGATGGGCTGGAGCGTGTCCAGAGAAGGGCAATGGACATCCTCATCTGAAATATGCAGAACTGCCAGGTGGAATTTGGGGAATATTTTAAGAATTTCCTCTATGCTTTATCATGCTGGGTTTCTGTTTTGGAAGAGAGATAAACATGGCAATAAAGACAGTGCTCTCAAGGTGTAAAGTTCACGTGGCTGTTCTAACTTGGGGTGACAGCGCAACACAGTCAGAACCAGCCCACGTGGCATAAAAGTGAGAACACACACACAGATCTGTGTCTCTCAACATGCAGCCTAAGAAGGAATCATGCTAAAATGGCAAGGAGGAAGAAAGGCAAGTAGAAGGCATATGTGTAAGTGTACTACACACCCAAGAAACCTCCAGTTAGAGCTGGATAATTCCTTTCCTAACTTAAAGTGAGAGACCATGTCTTTATTTACAGTTTTTGTAACTCCAGACTGGAGTCCCCAACATCAAAGATATCTGATGATGTGTCTTGAAGTCCCTTGACACAAACAGCAATCGCAGTTGTGTTCTGCCAAATGCAGTATCCGTTCTAGGTGAAATGCAATAATGACATAGTACAGTTCTGACTAGTATGCCATGTCAACATGCTGCAGATTTTAAGACGCCCTTGAATAAGGATAGCTTGAACTCTTGAGGAATGTGGTTTTGTTAATGTGAAGAAGGGTAGTGGAGGTGAGGTCGCTCAGCTGTGGCAGATTTGTATCATAATTTGATTCATGTTCTTATCCTACTTGACAGGCTCTGTGCAGCAGCGACTATGACATTCAGACCTGTCAGCAGGAGAAATAAACAATCCTTAGCACCTGAAAGGCTTAATGCCAATATAAGAAAAAGACACAAGCCCCTTGACATGCAAGAGCGCAGTGACCCGAAAAGGGTGAGATCTATGGAAAGAAACAAGTAGATTAAATTAAATGCCATTGAATTCATAGAGAAAAAAAATCAGAATTGGTCATGAGGGAAACTGAGTACTGTTCAGTCATTTGAATGTGCTGTCCCCCTGTGTACAGGCAAGAAGGAACAACAACCTTCCTTCATGTACACTAACAGGGTGAACAAAGACCACTGGCTTTCAGAATACCCAAGACTTTAAAGTCACTTGCACAACTCAAAGAACTTCTTCAGCATTATACTGGAACAATGATGCTGAGGCGAATGAGAAGTCATCAACTTTACGCTAAATAAAACTTTGGAAGGTGTACAATAAACTCAGCTTTGCAGGCTCTGTATAGCGTATTTGATTTGGGGCATCAAATAAATGTGAATAAAATAAATACATGCTGCTCTGCTCAAACTGTGGGTGAAGCTTGCTGCTGATCACTGAAATTACCACAATCTCACAATCTTGTGAGAATTGGCTTTCACTAAATTCTGTTTGTCCCCATTAACTCTAAGGGCCAGAATTACTTCAAATGTGGTTCTCAAAAAGGTCAAGCAAGTGGAAAAGATCTACAGCAGTCTAAGGACAACACTGAATCTGTCATTCCAAGGTTCCCATCACTGCACTCACATTCACAAAGAATGCGTGCTTTCTGGTAGGCAGAGCAAGAAACTTTCTGAAATGGTGGTATTATTTTAGCCAAAGTCACCTGTTGAATTTAAACTTTTCTTCACAGAGGATTTAAATGTTGGAAACTTGATGAATCTCTATTCTCTTCCCCATACAGTGTTAGAATGTAGCTCTGGTAAGACCTCTTGCTTGAAACCAGTACGAACTCACTCCACAAGAGGGCTTATGTGTTGTCAAAGTAAGCACTGGTGAGAATGGTCCATAATAAGGAATGAGAGAGAAAATCTCAGGCTCGTCAATGGTACTGAGATGCACTGAGTACTGTGTGTCTTTCTTGGTAACAGTAGCCACCATTTGGGTTTTAATTTCAACTGAGACAACAACAACAACAAAAACAACAACAAAAAAAAAAAAACACCAAGATGGAGTGATTTAGATTGGAAGATCTAAAATAATCCTTGTTTTTAAGAGAAAAGAATCTTTGAAGTGTTTTCTTAGAGTCTGTAAAAGATTTTACCTGTTTTTCAGTTAAATCCATCAAAGAACTGTAAGACATGAAACCATACATCCAAGACAGTAAGTGCCTTGCACAGCTCCAGAGAGGAAAGAGCAGCAAATTTTTACTGTGTCAGCAGTATCTGCAGTCTGCTAATAACTAAAAAAGTACTCACTGAATAGTGCTAGCCCAGAATTGTGTTTCAGCACAGAGAAGTGCCCCCAAAAGAAATGACACAAGGATTCTTCAAGGTCTCCCAAGTACTCCCTACATTTGTTTACAATAACAAACACAACTTGGTAATTAGCCTTCATTGGAAAGAAATACTTATTTCAGAAATTTTCAGAAAGCCCTAGCTTTGGTGATGGTCCCAATCTCCTTTTCTCTCCACTGACTGATAGTGAAAGGGTTCTATGGTCACTCACAAGTTCACAGCAAGGACTTGGCACTTAAAATCCTCTCCTCTTGCAGAATAGCTGCTGAAAGGGAGCTTTTGAGAAGGGCCCTACAAAAGAAGGCTCTAAAGAATCTAATTTATGAGCAAAGAACACTTGCAACATGAAACAATGTAAAATGTCCAGTGAGGCTCGAAGGAGTTATTTGAATACTGAAGTGGTTCCTCAGATACTGAGCCATCTTTCTTGAGAAGTTCTAGGTGTCTTGGGCAGCATGTCAGAGACACCCCTCTCTGTCGATAATTTTTTGTAACAAATTCAAGAGGGAAGCAGGGATAGGAATATGGGTTCAGCACCAAGTAACCCAACCAGCATCCTCACACAGTTTCAGCTAGGAGCATGTCTAGTTTGCCACGGTATAGGCACAAGCATAAGCAACGACTGATGATTCGTGTAGCATCAATCAGTTCCTGGTGCCCATTCTCCACGTGGCATTCCTGTGCAGCCAACACCTCTGTGACAACAGGGGTGCAACAGATCCTGACTGCATCCATAAGCTGCTGAAGAAGCACCTCCCTCTTTGCCAAGCCTAGTCTCTGAGGGTAGATTTTGAGGATAATCTCAGGAAAGGGGGGTCTAGGGAATTACGAACCTCAAATACAGTCTGCTGGCACTCTTCTGCTGAGCTTCCAGTGTCTGTGGCAGGGAGCCTACAAGAGATTAGCATTGGTATTCCCCTGACCACACGAACGAAGTGTGGAAGAGCTTTGGCACTGGGCCCATGTTCCAAGCAGAACCTCACAAAGCTATTTCCATGCTATGCTCTAAAACAGACAGGCAGGGTTCCAAGGAAGCAAACCAAGGGAAAGAAATTGTTCCATCTCACCTAGGAGACTGAGCAGAAATGACTGCGTGTAATGGACACGAGGGGAACAAAGCAAAACCTCCTCATACAGTCAGGCAACATATTAGGCAAGTCTCAAATGCATTTGCTGTCTGCCTACCTACCTAATATCAATTTAATTCATTGTTCAATTAAAAATTCCTTGATTGATTGCTTACACTTATCCAATACAGCTTGTTTCAGGGACATGTGTGAATAATTAATGAAGGAGGAGTTGAATACAAAGAGTTCTCTGTTTTTATCAAAATGTATAATCTCCACAAAACCCTAATAACAATTCCTCATTTCTGACTCCTTCATGGCAAACAGGTCTCCAGTACCATCAGTTCTTGGCATTTATGGCTTTCAACAGCTCAAAGCTGTTTCTCGCTGGTTTGGTTTTTTTTTTAGCTACATGCAAATCCGAGCAGAGCTCCATAATCCATGTCTTTATTTTAAAAATTAACCATTATCTGGATAAAAACAATGTTAATATTAGAGATGATACAAAGATCTCCAGAGCATAAGGACTGAGGATGAGGGAACCTGGATATTCTGGTAGAATAGGCTCATTCAGTCATTCAAATGCATTCAGGAATTCAGACCCAGCCTTGAAGTAAAGCACAGAAAAGAACCACAAAAATGGCTTGGAGCCTGGGCAAAGCACCTTGCTAGCATAACAAGTCTGCATAATGAGTTAAGATGCACTACATAATGCACATAGCCTAAAGCTCAAACTTCTTTGTAGATGATGCTCATTCAGATTTAACTAGCCACAGCATAATTTTAGAAATAGTAAAGGCTTTGCCAAAGCTGTTGTTTCCCAAATTAGCATCATCACCAAGTTTTAAAGCACTTCTTATAATTCATATCTTGTCTAAATAATGTTACCAATTCTTACTTTTTCTTCCTGTGTAAACCTTCTGTACCAAATTAATTAATCAACATTTAAAAATTAAAAAATACCAAAGACAGTGCAATCATGGCACACAATCACCTCTGACAGAAAGCAAAAAATACTGAAAGGTTCTCCACTATACTGAAAAGAAAGGTAAGTAGAAGTAACATCTAAAAGTTGCATTCACTAAATTCACATTAGAAGCAAGGGACTGGTTTAAACAAGGATTTGCTTATCACTAGAAAGAAGGGAAGAGTAACTTCTCCATCTTCTGAATTTATCAGATCTAGACATTTAGTAAAACATTTCCTAGAGTCAAGCAAATCATGGAAACAAAGAAGTGGAGGAGAGCAGAGACAAGGGGCTCCTGAGTGCAGCAGTGCCCTGCTGAGGGAAGGATGTCACAGAACCATCTCCACAATATTTCTGGGCTCCACATCGGAATAACCAAATTTAAATGATATCTTACAAGAAGTCAGACTAGATGGCACAGTGGTTTTATTATGGTCTTTTAAAGTAACTCTTTCACCCCCATTTTCAGTACAATAGAAATGGCAGAACACATGAACTCTGAACCACATTCACGGCCTGTATAATTATGTTCTGTCACTACTTTACAGTGAAAACAAAGAACATAAATTAATCCACAGGGTGAAAAAACACTGTTTTCAATTAGATAAAAAGTCATTTATAGTGGTGTCAGGAATTTGGATTTTAAAAGTTTAAGTTGCAGTACAAGACTCCACCACATTGCATTATATTTTATGACCGTAATAGAATAATTCTCTTATTGTCAGGTGTTTTGTACAGTATAATTGTGTTAGAGCGGCGTTGGAACAATACTAAGCAAATAGCAGGCACCCCTTTAAAGGGATTCCAAATATTTTCCTCATCTACACATTTGAAACAAAAATTAAAATTAATTTTATCTCACTTTAACTGTATTATCACTAACCAGCAAAATTTGGGTTTTGTAAGAAGGTCCCAAACCCAAAGTTTTTCAAACAGAATGCAAAGAAAACCAGCTTCAGCTATTTTTAGCTTGACGATATGTAGGTAGTGATTGAAGCATAAAACTTGACATTTTTCACTATCATGAAAGCGAAACATTCAATTGAATTTTTTTTTAAGTTATAATTTATATAGCCAAGTAGCCTCCTGCTACATTCAAAGATACTGTGGAAAACACAAGGCTGACATTAAAGTTGTGTTGGAGAGTTTAAAGGAACAACAGGAAAGTTTTCAGAAGTTTAAAAGCTGACTTAGAAAGAACTACTGTTTGAAAGTTTTTTTCCCTATCAGTTGTTGCCACAACATTAGGAATTTTATTACTGAAGAAAAAAATAGCACAATGTAAGTTTGTAAAATATACAGCTGCAAAACACAACTGTATTTTACATATAGACATGTGTGTATATTTTTCAAAATATGTTTCAAAGTAATTGTTTTGCATAGCAGTAAAGTAGAAAAATAGGGAAACTGAGGACCTAAAACTGTTGACTTCAATTCCCAGAATTGTCTTTAGTTCCTTTTTTGAATCTGTTGGATCAACTGTCTACTGTTTAGAGGCAAGGGCATTGATAAAATAGCCAAGATGGACCCAAATTTTTTATGCTAATTCTTTTCTCTCTTCTTGTCTATTTCAAAGTGTTTTTCAAATTCAGGATGACACACTAATTGCTCAAGCTGAAAATTGCTTCCTCAGTTCATAATTTTCCATTAGTAATCCTAAAAGAATTAACTTCCTTGTCTAACCATGGCAGCTCTAAGTGATTTTAACCCATGTGATATCATTAGCAAGCACTGTATTTTCTCCTGGCCATGAAAGGGTTCCCTACTCTGCTCTCATTCATCAGCCTAAATTAAACAGGTCAAAGCTGGACAAGCTTTTCAAACCCCCTATGACTATTGGAATAACTCTTTTTCTCCTCCAGACACATGCTCCATTATCATAAGTGCCTTCTAATCTTTAATCCAATCACGATGCTCACCTGTAATATTACACTGATCTCTCATCTGGTATCTACTGCTCAACTTCTCCTTTTTTACAAAACCAGGGGAACTGTATTTTAACTTGTGACAGTGTACCTATCTTGCCCTTAAATGATACCCACAATATTCTATTGCACAAAATTCTTTCATAGTGGAGACTGCACGAGCGTGGCTGGATTCCTAAGTTACGGAGGTCCGACCACCCTGAGAGCTGCCCTGCCCTTCCCTCCAGCTGCCAGACCCTCCTGAGCCATCCAGTACAGCCACTCCTAGCAGGCAACAGCAGCACTGCAAGGGCTGAGTGGCATTACCTGCCCCAGACTTGCAGCCAGCTGAAAGCCAGCCTGAGCTGCAGTTTCTAGATTGAGCCATTTTACTTTTTACTAGAACAGGTTAAGTAGTTTCCTTGGACAAGGTTAAAAAAAATAAACCACTGAACCCGAAGCTGGCTAAAATGCATCACTGCCTACATTTTCCAGAGCTTATAACTATAGAAATAGTTTAGTTTGAGTGAATTAAGTCCACTTTAGCTGTAAATGAAAGCATCTGCATAAGAGCTGGAGTTCACCTGCAAACTGCAGGTACAGCAGATGTGGGTTTGGGATTGATTAACTTGACCTCTGTGAGGGCTGTCTATGTTCTGAAGTGAAACCTGGTGTGGTGACAAAATCTATGTTGTCCTAGAGTTGTCCCTAAGCTGAATATACTTAACATCCAGCATTTTTAAAAAACCTGACGTTATCAAGTAGTCGAGTGAATAAACCCCACAGCATTAATGGAAATGTGACCTTCTAATAAAATATTAAATGATGTTATTGTAAATCCAATTGGAAATAAAGTTATTGCATCTGAAATGTGACTGTGGAGTTTGCAAATCCTAAAGTCACACGAGTTTGTGTATCAAGAATATCAACTACTCACAACGAACTAAAAAAATTGTTCCTTGTGAACAGAAAGGTTGCTATAGTTCAAAAGTTAGGCACCCTAATAAATATTCGTCGCTAAAAAAAAGAAAAAGTTTTACAAAATAATCAGCTATTCATGGACTATTTGTTTAAATGATTGAATGAATTTACCCTACTTTTATTCATCCAAGAGTGGGTCTGGAAACAATAACTCACACTTGTTCGGTTGGTTCTTCTTCCAGCTCAACATCTTTACAGTTGCATGACTGACAGGTAATTTTACTGTTACAGTTAAAGCCTCACAGACTCATGATAAGGATCTCTAGGATCAACTTTTTTCCTGCCAGAAAACTGTAATCAACTCTTATTTCACACCACTCTGCATGAAAAATGAGACTAAAATTTGTATCAAGAGTACAACCCTGCCTTTTGTTAAAGTGCTGCCTTCCAGGGAACTCCAATCATATCCGAAAAAAAAAAAAAAAGGAATCACATGTTTGCATCTCAAACTAGCATTTACTTTGAAAAAAATTACATTCTCAATTGTATTTTAAATGTTGCAATGTACTTTCAAACTGTATGAGCAGCTTTTCAGTGTCCATAGAAATATTTATTTTGCATCTTTTCACCATTTTAATAATAACTGAAGCCAGAGAAATTTCATACTCAAATCAAAAGCAAAACTAGAGCAAGCCAAAAATCATCTAAGCAGTATGCTATATCTCTGATTGCACCGCAGGACTCTCTTGAACATGCCTGTACTCCTTTTATGAACACTCTCCCTGATGTGAGCCGTGACATGCATGCTGAGTTTTGGCAATAATATACAACTTTTTGCCCAGTTCTCCTACTCCCTTCCAGTCTTTTATAAAGGAATAAAGAAAATGCCCTAATTCAGCAAAGTGGCTGAGATTGGGGAACAGATCTCATTTGTGATTTACAGAAAAAATACAAGAGCTGTTAGAGAAAAATGTGTGAGGGTGTTCCCTTTACATAGCAAATTCAGTTCATTCCGCAAAATACTAAAAAGAGGGGAAAACAGATGCTACCTCAGCTTGTAAGAAAGCAAGCTTGATGAGCTCTCTGAATGTTCATCTTCAAAGCATTCTTCCCTTCCTTCATATGTAAACTGGTTATATGGCAAATACAGAGGTGTAGACTTAGCTGATGGAGACTGCGAGGCCTCTGTCTGTGATGTAGAAGGACCTGGCTGCTGATTTTCATGCATTTTCACATCGCTGTGGTCTGTCACTTTGGATAAGATCCTATCAATGGTTTTGTAGTAAGGCCAGTCAGGTGCCACAGTTTCACTGTCAGTCATGCATTTTAATTTCCTGCAAGAAAAGGCACATAACATTAAAGCTTGTTTTCTAGCAAAAAGTACTTTTCATACAGATCTATCTCAAAACATTTGTTCTGGTCACATTTAGGGGTCAAACTGAATGCCTTTAATGAGAATAAATTAGACACTTTTCTTCTTTAACCTCCAGTGAAGCCTTTCAGGTTCTTTTCCTAGATCTGACCTGTGATAAAAAGTTGCGTGTAAACCCCAAATGAAATTCAATACAAATAAAGAACATTACAACTTCTAATGGAAACAGGACTGTGTTGGTGGTTGAATCATTTTCTTCCCCTTACAGAATACCCAACTAACCAATGTGACAGCAGTCCCTGACAACTGGAGTAGGCAACACACCACAGCCTTTACTAAACTGTGCGCAGCCCTGTCCTTCCACGCTTTGAAGAATGAATATTTATTTTCTATAATGAATACAAGTGGATATAAATATAATGCATATCCTTCTTTTAGTATTGCCTAAAAGCCCTGAATTGCCTTGGTAAACATCCTTGTAACAACCATGAGATACAGACGTCTGTTCATTTGTTACAGAATAAAGATCAGCGTAGGCACAAGTACAGAATTACATTAATATAAAAAAAAAAAACCAAAAAAACAAAACAACCCCAAAAAACCCCAAAACACCAACTAAAATAGGTAATAATGCATTAGAAACAACATGCACAAAAACATTACATTACAGTGAACTATCAACCATGACCTGGTCTTTCACGTGTATCTTATTATGAGATTTATTATTCAGGCTTCAGAAAAGTTCACTGCTATCCCAGTAGTTATCCAGTGTTATTTTCTTTTCTTTTACTGAGAAATATAAAACTGAGGTATGTAGATGAAGTATACATCTCAAAGAAATTCCAGAGCCCAAATAGAGTCCCAAACTTTCTTTTCATTTGCTTTTCCCAGTTCGGATCTTGTTACTCTAAATCAAAATACAGGAAGGGAACACAACAGGAAAGGCAAGACTAATGACAAATGCTCCATTTTCATAAACCAGATTTCATTCAAGTCAACAAAAAGCTGAACCAAATTTGATTCTCACAGCCAGAGGTTTGCATTTGCAGAAAAAAAAAAAAAAACAAAGGATCAAAACTATTCCTGGACACCTGGCCCACCCTTTTTTTCTTGAAGCCTTTCAGGTTTTTCCTTCTCAGAATCCAGCCTGCCCACACCAGTCCTGCAAGGGATAGAATTAAATAACACATAAACATGAAAAAAATGGTGCCAAACTTAAATGTGAGAACTTGAAGTTCTTCCTTTTAAACCGTTGTCAGCCTAGAGTAAGGGGAAATCCACTAGTGAGAAAAGAAGGCAGTAAGATTTGCTTAGATTTTAAAGCCATTTAAGGATTCTTTTTTCCTTGTCTTTGCAAGGTCTGATGAGCTTTTCCAGCTATTTAGAAATGCACATCATAGTTCTGCAAAGCAAAGCCTCACAGCCATCCATACTTTTATGCCCTCTATGCATTCAAAATTTTAATTTCATACATATTTCACAACCTACTGCTGTGATTTCATAGTCAGAGAATATCGAGCACAGCCTACAAATACATGCGTATCCATCCAGCACAGACAGAAAATAGCTAAATACAGGCCTGACAACAACCATCAATTAATATTGATTATTTTTAGTTCGATTGTTTAGGCTATCTGCATGAAAAACATATCAATTATGCCACTATAAGCTAGTAGCCAAGCCTACATGCTACATTTGTTTGCCTGTGTTGAAACGCCCAGTGTGTTCAAGCTCTGGAGTTTAAAACTGAATTGCAATTACACAGTGCAGTCACTGTGGTCAGTCACTCCCACGGGCGAGATGGCAAAAGCCAGGGGTGACCACATCTCAGCCAGGCCACTGCCAAGTCCAGCAGCTGCATTAAGACTTCATGGGACATGGTTTGAGCCTTCAGGACTGCAAAACGTTGTGTCCAAAAGGGCAGGACAAGCTTAGAGCTGATACCCTGCTGACTGCTCTGGGGACAGGCTTGTGTTCAGCCAGATGTCAGCCAGGAGCCCCAAGTCCCCATCAGCAGAGCTGCTGCCCAGCCAGGCCGTCCCCTGCCTGCACCAGGGCAGGGCTTTCGGCCATCCCAGGGAGAGGACTCTGCGTTTGTCCTTGTTGAATTTGATGGGGACCCTGTCAGCCCATTCCTCGAGTCTGTCTAGGTCCGTTTTAGTGTCAGTCCTGCCCTCGCAGGTGCAGACGGCAGCCCCCACTTTGGCATTATCTGCAAAATAGTGAACATACACTCCACCTTCTCCTTTGCATTGTTGGTATTAAACAGGGCATGTCCCAGTATAAAACCCCTGCAGACCTCCACTGGGAATGAACCTCTAGGCAGAATACAAGCCATTAACACTGCTGTCTGTGCCCATTGATCCAGACAGTTTTCTACCCATCTGGTAGTCCTTCCATCTGGAGTATAACATCCCAGCCTGGATACAAGGATGTTCTTGGAGAGTGTGTCAAAAAGGTTTGTACTGTCAAGTTAGAAAATACTTGGCTCTACCCTCATCCATAGATCTAGTCTTTTAAAAACAGAAAGCAAGCAGGTCAGTCAGATGTGATTCAGTGCTGGTAAATCCATTCTGGCTATTCCCAGTCACCACCTTCTCCTTTAAGTGACTGGAAATGGCTTCCAAAACTTCGTGCTCAATGATCTTCCAAAGAGTTGAAAGGAAAAACTTTGAATTCCTGTTCCTGCCTTTCTGAAGATTCAACAGCCTTTTTTCAGTCCCCAGGGACCGCCCGCAATCCTCACAAACTTTCAGAGATGATTCCTGGACTTAGTCCTTTTCTGCTGCTGGCATTCTGATAACTGCTGCAGGCACACCCAACTGAGACATCTGGGCAGTGAAGGCTGAAATAAAGATACCAAGTATCCTGTGCCTCATTACTTGCGCCTCCTTTCATTAAATCACCCACCCCTGTGGTGATTTTTGGAGCAACCCAGGTATAAATGCAGGGTTGGGGGGATGAAGAGATTGAGAGCAGTGCTACAGGGAAGGAGCTGGGGGTGCTGGTCAATGAGAGGCTGGACATGAACCCACAATGTGCTTTGTGTAGCCCACAAAGCCAACCATTCTACTGGGCTGCAGCAAAAGCAGCGTGGCAGGCAGGTTGAGGGAGGGGATTCTGCCCCTCTGCTCTCCTGAGACCCCACCTGGAGGGGTACACAAATAGTCAGAGGGCTGGAGCAGCTGTGCCATGGAGACAGGCTGAGAGAGCCAGGATTGTTCAGGCTGGAGAGCAGAAGGCTCCAGGAAAACCTTTTTGTAGATTCAGACTAGATATAAGGAAGAAACTTTTAGTAAGGGTGGTGAGCCACTGAAACAGGTTGTCCAGGGAAGCTGTGGATGCTGCATCCTGGCGGTGCTCGAGGGCAGTTTGCATGGGGCTTTGAGCAAACTGGTTTCGTGAAGTAGTCCCTGCCCGTGGCAGGGGGCTGGAGCGAGATGGTCTTTAAAGGTCCCTTCCAACCCGAACCATTCTATGATTCAGTGGAAAGTTTCCAGGAGCAGATATTTTGTCTCAGTAGGTGGGTACCTTTTTGTTGTTTTTTGAGCTCAGCTGTGTACCCAGACCCCCTTTTTTTACAGAACTATGACAATTTTGAAAGAAGAGCTGTTGTTTATTGTCTTCTCACAGAGCTGTAGAGTTGCACTTATATAAACTAAGATAGTTGTCTGGCTCTCAATGCATTGAATGGATACTAATTCTTCTACTTCAGACTGCTTACCATAGCTCTGAGCTAAATAAAAGGGATCACTACCAGGAGGTAGACAAGAGAACCGTGTTAGCTTAAAAGCAGCACCAGCAGCAATCATCTGCCTGTATGGAGTCTGGCTCAAACACACAGAAAAAAGGATGAAACAGGGGAAGAGATGAGAAGATAAGGGGAAAGGGAGTGTCAGTCCTTTGGAAGAGAAGTAGAAATGCTGCAGGTGGAGGTAAATAGGGAGAACATTCACTGCAATAGTGGTGGTGGTTTAGCTTTCTGGTAAAACAAACCAAAAAGCTGCCTTTGTAATACTAATACCAAGTTCCAGGATTTACTGACTTAAATATTTTTTTTACAACTGCCAGAAGTCCAGAAAACCTAGTGAGACAGCTAAGAGCTTTTGCCTGCATTGAGGTAAATGTAACCCTGGAAAAACTGGAGTCTAAAGCAGAGATGAATTTACTGCCCTCAATCATTAGCATAACTCATCACAGCAATCTTAGTTGCTTCCAAGAGATAGAGATGAGGTTTTTTTTGTTTTAATGAAACGTGAGGATGTTAAAAGAAACAGGACAATAAGAGGGCTGGAACGCCATAGTCCAGAAATGAGAGAGCAAGATGAGCCAAACATTAACACTTTGAAATTGGGCAAATCAGGCAAAAAACTCTCAGGAAACAAACACTCAGGAAACTGGGCAAATTGCCTGAGTGGGCAAGCCAGGCAGAAAAAATAAGGTAAGAAACAGAGGTAAGTGAGAAAGCCAGCAGAGCTTGCAAAATAAATTCACACTGAGTTTATCTAGACCTGTTGCTGTTTCATGAGGCTCTATTAAAATCCAGCTGAGAGCAGAGGCAACTGAGAACTCTCTCCAAAAACTCAGGGATCAAAGTAAGATTTCCAGTGGACAAATACCCAAAGCATGCCAACCGAGTTAATTGGAAAGGTGATTGCTTGCCTTATTCCAGAGAAGTGAATAAATTAATGGACTTTGAGATCTCACTGCCAAAATGCTCCACTGAATAAACTGAGACAACTGTTGAGTCATTTGTGCTGCCACTGACCTTTTTTCAGACTTTATTCTCTGTACCTATTAATCCACCTTCTAAAATAAAAGTATCATAATATTACGTTCTAAAGATTTTTTTTAAATCATCATTATTTAGTCAGCAAAAAGCAAGCAGTCTATAACTTGCTTCATTTTTTTAGACTTTGCTCAAAGCAGTATTGCTTTTTTATTATTATTGCAGCATTTGATATTACTACTTGCCTTAAGGAACGGATACCAGATCCATCTCCTGGGGTTTCTAGGAAAAGCTTTCAAAATAAATAATAAATAGCAACTGTTGATGAACCAATCAACGGTGAGGAAAAGAAAGATGATGAAAGTACAATACTGAGTTGTGCATCTGCTATAAATTATTGAAACTAAAGAGAAAGATAGTAAAATATTCAAATTCAACTTTTTGCAGTAATTTGGCTGCACTCATATTTTATCATTTGCTGTAACAGAGGTCAAATTTTCCAGTTGCATAATGTCGTAGAGTATAGCAATGGATTACACAAGCAAAAATGTTTAATTGCTATCATGTACACATGAAAATAAAAAATTAGACTACTCTTTCATTCAAATCATGAGACTGATTCAAATTTACCAATCATTAACATTAATTGACTGCGATTCAAATCAAAGAGCAACAGCTGCATCCTGTTTTCTAGGCTTTGGGGAGGGTGATGTTTTTGAAAATAATAAATTTGCAATCACACAGTTCTTATTTTTAAACATCAGAAGGAGTCAGTCAAAACTGTGGACCACTGTGCAAGCTGTGCAAACCCTGCTTCCTTTTTATAAGCCAGTGCGTATTGTGTCAGTGGCAATAGTATAGCAGCAGTTACAGAGCACTGTGACACAGTGAGATCAGCACAGCAGCAGTGACAGGACAGAGCTTTCTTTTAGAAGGAATAATTACAGGTTCACATGAGCTGATAGCCACGAGTAGGCTGCGTAACACAAAGAACTGGGCACGTACTCTAAGGGATGCTAAACCTCAAGAGCTGGCACGCTAATCTCAGAAAACTTTTGACGACCAGCACATCTGAAAGCTTAACTCTGAATTCCAGGAAGCTTGACTCAGCCCTTCCTTCTTCCAAGATGGATAAATGGGGAGGTTCATGCAGCTCACCACACAGGTATCTCTGAAGTGGAACATTAAAAACCTGGTGGCTGATCTATCCACAGCAGATATTTCAGATTTTACAGCAATGCCTGAAAGCAGAACTTTACTCAAATACACCTGCAGAAAGAATTTTCCTTCCACCTATGGTGCTGTGCAGACTTTTCAACCCAGTCAATTTCCACAGTGGATGAAATGGTCCCTTAATGTACTGAGACTCCAGTAAGAATTACTTCAGGTCACAGTATATTTTTCCCTGATTAGCTTCCTCCAAATGCACTTGGACTACAGTAATGCAGGGAATACAGGAACCACTGCCAGATCAGTCCGTCATCTCACTCTCTTCTGACAAAGGTCAGTGCTGAATACTTCAAGAATGATTTTGACAGACAGCTTTTGAGGGCACATTCACCCATAAAAACACATGATTATTTTTCCATCAACAGCCAGTAATATCCTGAAACCCGCTGTCTTTCATAACTCTACCTAATTGGAAGACAAACAACATCTGTATTTTTATTTAACAAATCTAATCTTTAGTAAAAATAATAATACTAAAACAACCTGCTGCTCTCTTGGTGTCAATGGTTTTCAGTGGCAGTGAGTTTCACATGCTTATTATGCAGTGCAATACAGATTTATGTGACTTTAACTAGTTTTACATTTCTGGCCTTGCAATTCTTATAAACAACTTCTTGTACTATGGTAAAAAAAAATCTGCTTTACATTCTCAAAAATAGTGCATATTTTTATGCACCTCTAAAACTCCTTTAGTATTCACAAACTTTTCCACTTCTCTTAACAAAGAAAGCTTTCCACATCGCAGCCTAACTGTTCTCTAAACATCTTCTCGTTCTCTTGTCACCTTGCTGAAATATAGGGCAGGCAGAAATAAACACAACAATTCAAGGAGGAAATAATGAGATCTAATAGATTTCTGTACAGCATTTTAACACCTGAATAATGTTTTCACCTCAGATGTGGAGGAATGGGATATGGTCACCCTAAAATTGCTTTTGTGATAGATGCTCATGCACACTGAGCTACACCTGAAGTAACTTTACCTGGCAGCACAAGATCCCACGTGGGATCCAAACACACCCAGGACCAGGGCGAATACCTGGGGGGAGAGCTCGTTCTGAGCCCCCTGCCACTGTGCACACCCATGTAGGTTGCACTTGCTGCAGCAACTGCAATAATTACTGGCCAAGAAACACTCCTTCCCTGCTTATGCATATGTTTGTCTGACTTGGACACCTTCTACTCGTAATGAATGGCTTGCACTGAGTGGAATAAAAAAACCAATATTTAGTGAACTGCCTCATAGAACACCATGGGATCCTCAAACTGGAAAGCACCATTATAAACATGTTCACTGCTTTCTATTTCAGATCCTTAGGTGTTTCAGACCATCAATGTCTGTTTCAAGGGATGTCCCAGGATAAGACACGCCAGTGACAGCACTTTTAAAGCCGAACTTGGTTAAAAAACTAGTAGAAATATTCAAGTACTGCTTTTTCCTTTTATGGAAAAAATATACCTATATGTATTCATCCATATATGTATGTGTAGTAATTTGTAGGACAGGGGGTTTATGTTCCTTTATGAAGTTGTGGCACATAGCTAAATAATATGATCTGATTAAATATTTTAATTGCAGTTTTAAAATGCAGTTTACTTCTGACTGTTAAAGGAAGAGTAGAAGCCACTCCACCTCTGCAGCACTGTTAAGAGTTGCCTAAAGAAGTAGAGGATCCGGAAGTGGGAGAAGAAATAAACACTCAGGTGCAGAACACCCCCCTTCACTCCTGCCACTGGTGCTACGTTCTCCCATGTCACACTCATTAACCCAATGTAATCATTACAAAGTATTATCTCAAAATAGAGCATTTTCCTACTCTCAGAATCTTCTTTTCCAGTTTGTGCCACAGTGCAGCAATGATGCCCAGAAATAGAGTGATGTAAAGCATCTTCCTCGAGTGTCCTGCAGGCACCCAAACGTGGATTAAAACTCGGCTGCCTCACAGCAAAGCCAGCAGTTGGTGGCCACTCACATCATTTACAGTTTCACCACAATCCTTCCCTATCCTCACCACCAAAAAGTACCCAGAAAACTAGAAATTGTAAGTAACAGCTTCTGCTTGTCCCTGTTCTCCATACCACCTCACCTTGACAGCAAAGCACACAGGCATATGAACAAACAATAAGAATGCATTTCATATTCCAGAGCACGAAATGAAACAGCTCTGTGACAGCACAAGGCAGTTTTTAACTCTCCTAAATTAGCATCTCAATCAATAAGCAGGGAGCTGCAATGCACTGCAAAATAGAAAAGCAGAGTGTCAACATGCAACAGAAGCAATCTTAGAAGTTCACAGAAATAGAAGGATATTTCTTAAAAGTGTGGTTTCTCACACACACACAGTGCACGTATGTGAGTGGTTTTATTTCTTCCCTTCCCCTAGCGCAACTTTAAAGTAAAAACATTAATTAGAAAAAAAAAAATGAGACTCTCTGATTGATGACAACACTGTAAATTTAGAACAAAGGCTGACAGAAATAACCTATTCCACTTGGCAATTACGGCACTTAACTATCGTGCAGTGTTGCTGCTACAGACACCTGTGAAATCTCGGTGCCGCGAGATGCAGTTCCCAGCAGGGAGGACTGCAGATTTAGCAGACTAAGCAAAAGCCTGGTAGCCAGCAACTCCCGACTTCTAAATCTGCATCCGAGTGTGAATTGCTGGGTGCTGCTGGGCAAAAATTTATCTTCCTTCCAGCTTTCTCATCTACAGTCTGGGTGAAGAAAACTGTAGGGATTACGGCAGGGTTGGTAAAACATTTTGGAGACGTTAGCATTTGCTGCAAAACATCAGGTTTAATATTATGGCAAATGATGTTAAACATCATGCTTTTGGATCATGGAAATGTAGAAGGACATTCAAAGTTAAGGGGTTTACAGGATTTTCCCTAGTTTTCTATTTGATGAGCAGTCTCTGCATTAAATACAGTAAGGGTGCCTTACAGAAAAGCGAGCAGTTTTAACATGGTTGCCTGCTGTAATAACCTTTTTTATTATTAATATGAGCTTTGAGGAGAGATTAAATAAAAGAGTCACATATTTGATTTTCTTGCATTACAAGCACATAGCTCAAATCATCACTCAGGATTTCCAGTATGAGGCAGTTTGTGCTTCACAGAGATAAGAATTTAAAAAAAAAAGAAAAAAAAAAAGAAAAAAAAAAAAAAGAACATGGAAATATTTCTGCTAAGTTCTAATTATTTTTCTCCCTGCAAACAACAAATGCACAAATGCCTCACATTTTCTGAAGCCAACTTCCCCTCCTGACTGCTTGCCTGTTCTTTATCATCCCCTCGTAGACACCTCCGCCCTCCCCCCGACTCCTTTGGAGCAGTATTGACGGTGCACATTGATTCTCTCTGCAGATATAATAGTTCTTTCACTGCTGCTGCTTATAATTATAGCAATGTGTGTCACTCAGTAATAAGACATTCAATTATTCTTGGCCCCGTGAAGTGTAACCCTTCAACTCACGAGACCAAAATCTAGGAGCATCANTTCTTTTTTTTTTTTTTTAACTTTGCCTTGCAATTCCGATCCTCAGTGGCCACTTGAAACTGCAGGAGTTTCACTGCAAGGAGCTGGCTGCCAAGCTAACACAATCAGTCCCCTCGGCAAAGAGCAAAAAAAATAAATCTCTTTTCCCCATTAAATACATTTCCATCCCTCTGCATCATAACAACGCCAGCTAATTTTAAAGAAACAAAGTTGTCCCAGAGTTTGACATGAAATGGGGGGGGAAAAATTAACAATGACGTAACAGCACTGGCAAGAGAGAATTTTAAAAGCGATATGAACAATCTTTAATCTTTTATCGACAGATTTCCTCTAGGAGACTTCTTTCTGAAAGGCAAAAATCACTGCGCCGTCCCTGCTAAAATCTCTTAAAATAAAAAGAATTAACTGAAGCTTACCTGTACTGGAATGTCATATTTGTAATTTTTATCTTTATTTCCTCTCCGTGGCGAATTTCTCCAGTCATTTCAAAGAGTTTGTTAGCCATTTTCTCATAAACTTTGGCATTCCTTTTAGTTTGTTTCAGCTCATCAAAAAATTCTTCCCAAACCAGCATTAAACCTCTCATTTCTGCATCAGTCCAGTTTCTGGCCCTCCTGTGTTTCTCAGTCTGAGAAGAGACAATGTAACTGGGAATTTCTGCTGCAGCCATTGCTGACTGACCTAAAAGGGTTTTAAAAGAGGACACTTAATATAGATTGAGTTTTTAGTTTAGGTTTTTTGTAGTGCAAGACATGCATATGTGGATAAAGAATTTGAATGACAACAGAACATATGAAACCTTTTTGCAACAGCTTGAAGCTTGAGTGCACAAAATGGGGCCTACATCTGACAGGCAGGAATTTAGTTAAAAGCTTTTAAACAGAGAAACGTCATTTTGATGTCACGTTTCCATAGCAACAGAGCAACTGCATAAGCTACAACAACAAAAACCTTTTAACTGAAAGCCAAAGAATCAGGACAAAGTTGACAGGCCATCAATATTAAAGCTTTTAAACACTTTAGGTTTAACAAAAAAAAAAGATCTATGCAGCCTTTGAGAAGCTACTTTTAAGTTTCTACTTCTTTTTTAGCTCTCCCTTACCTTTTAGGCAGACAATCTGCTAGCAGGGGGTCATGGTCGCCTGAACGAGCTTTTAAGTTGTGCCTTGACAGACTCTCTAGGAGGTTGCAAGGACTGAGGCCATGTACACAAAAAAAAAAGCTTTTTTTTGCAAAGATATTCTGCAAAAAGAATCAGCCAGCTTTATGAAAACTATACATCTCTAAGCTAATAAATGTTTAAGCAGGCAGGCTCATTAGAAAGGAGCCTGCATCTGGGCTTTAGAACATGCAAAAAATAGTATTTAAGTGTTTCTATAGAGAGAAATATATACAAAATTTCAATATAAAGCCACTTTTTTTTTTCCCCGAGATGTTTTGCTGCTGATAAGCACACACTGCAGTCCTGTCAGTATGAATTTGCCTTTGTAGGTATGTATTACTGTATGTGTATTTTGTATTCCTAGTAATTTAGATGCTATTTATGCAGCCTGTGTTCTGCCTTAGGACTGCAGCAGAAGCATTTCACCTGCTTTATGGGCAACCTAAAAGGATTATTCAGTGAGTTAAAAAAAGGCTGCAAGATGCTTAGAACTGTGAATAAATTGCTTTGCTGTAAAACAAGCATTTTGAGCTGTTTTTTATATAGGGCTAAATTGTGCCAGCAGTTATATCAGAGAAGCAGGGCTTATTCATCGTGTTAAACACTGCAATACAAGCAGTGGGCCAAATCCTGCCCCACTTACACTCCTGCAATCTGACAATAATCTTCCACAAAAGAGTGAGATGCAGGGACTGCATTGATTCCAGCAGTACGACCAGCTAAAGAGAAAGATGTTCATTTCCTACAGTCCCAATAGAGTCGTGTTATGTAAAATATAAATAAATAATCCACGGACCTTTCTTATTATTATTTTTCTGTTTCAGCATATAACAGCAATAACGACCTCGCTGCAGGGCATTTCCTGAAGATTAATGGCAGGCAGGGGTTAATGGCCTGAGGCTCACCCAGTCAGTTGTTAATCCCCAGGAAATGTTCTGTGCCTCAATCCTTAATGCTTAAGTATCCTATAAATTGTAAGTCTTCTCATAACCACATCCTTGATCTTAACAATAGTTTAAAAATGCACGGCTTGGTTTGCGTCCTGGAGATGGCAAAGAGAGCACATAATGTTCCTAAAAGGTACACTAGTGACATTTGTGGTACCGTTGCCTTCTTTCTATTTTATTTATTCTACTGCGTATTACAAAAGGCACAACAGCATACCACAGAACAAGGTGGGGGCCTGGAGGGGTAGAATTTCACATACTGTACATAGGAACTTCCACTGATCCAACTCTGAACATGTCTCTGTCAGAAATATACCTGCTGAGTCACTGCCTTCCTAAGGGGAAAAAAAAAAAGAGGAGAGAAATAAAGAAAAAATCCTCTAGCTTCCAAATAACTGCTTTTAACTACTAATATGACAGCCTAGCAACTATTACCTTTAAAAATGTGTAAATAGCAGCATATGTTGTGATGATGATCTTGCATGGTTTGTCTCTTGGGTGGCCAGCTGGGAGACGTCACATGATCAGGGGACAGATGGTGGTCAGAAGAGGATCAGCTGATGACACATTCATTTTATTAATTTATTGTTTTGTTTTGAAATTCCCATCACTTAACCTTGGGCTTCAGGCAGCTCTGTTAATAAAACCATACCAACCTTGGCTGCCTGTGGTCACAGCCAGTGGCTGGGGATCACCGGGACAATTTTAAGGAAGCAGCGCAGAGTCCAAGAGGAAAATACCATTGCTTTGGGTCTGACTTGGAACTAACTCACACTACTGCAAAGCCAGGCTTGCTTTTCAACCTTTAATCGTCCATTAGAGGTTTGTTTTTCTCCCCCAGACTTTAAACCACCTACGTTGTGAAAATGCTGATTAACACCACTGAAACCTATAGCATGATACACACAGCTTGTCAAAACCCAAAGATATGTGTGGTCTCTGCTTTAAGGATATTTTTAATCCAGTTTCAAGTACAACAACCAGGACAGGGTGGGTGAAAACCTTTCCAGCTGCACCAAGTCTTTTCTGTCATAGTCCACAACTATTCCTTCCCCTCTCCATCCACATGTGCCTGGCATATGTGCGGCCGCTCCTTGTGCTCCACGCTGGCCCCCAGACCCCGGGATCCTGCAGAAGGGGGGTGGTTGTTTCCCTGTGAAATTCACATCTCAACTTTTCTATATGCTGTTTCCTATTAGTGTACTTGACAGATTGATGTAGTGATATAGTGCTATTTAACATGTGTTAAATAAAAGAAATGCTTTCTAATAATACCTCCCTTATTCCCCTCCTCTCAGCACCTGAAGGGAATCTAAGTTTCAAGGACTCAGGTTCTACCCCCTCCTCTGAAAAAGTCGTTGATAATAATTATGGAGACCCCACATGCCTCCTCTGCCTCACCAAAGCACATGTGCCAAGTGGTTGATAAAGTGACTGTTTTCCTACGTGGGTCTGAAAGCAACAGAAGTTTTTTTATCCCCAAATAATTCCTGCAGTCTTTGCCAGAGCCAGGGCAGGGAAGCTGATGTTCTACAGATCTGTGCAGTCCCTAGGCGTCACTAAGCCCTTGTCCTGGTCCTTGAGTTGGGACAAACAGCTAAGACAGGACCAGCAAACCTTTTAGGGGAAGAGCAGCTCTGTGGCAGGAAGAGCAGTCCCTGCCCAGGACGAGGGCACTGGGAGGAGAAGCTCTATTAGCATTCCGCTGCTTCTTGGCCCTTGTAAGTTAGAGGCCAGTGAAAATTTGTCATCTACCTCAAAGACTGGCTGGTCAGCAAACCCAGAATAAGTGCTGGCGTGACAAGCTGCAGCTCTGCCAGACTGAAGGCACTTGTACCCCTCCTGCACTCCCCTCTGACACCTGACGGCAGAGTCATCCAGCACCAGCTTCCTCCGGACCAAGGACCAACCTGGCACCGAGCACCCTGCAAAGCAACTGAAGCTGCAACTGTTCTCATCAATAAAATAAGGATATTAAAGTCTTGGAAACCACTGATGTACATAACAGAGCTACTGAGTACACCTTTGTACATGACTTCTGTCTGTAGGGGAAAGTTGTTCTTCTCCACTCTCCTGCTCACCCTGGTCCCTCCTCTGATGGGCACTGCTGTGACAAGTCCAGAAGATATTCTTGTGAACACCTCACTGTGCTTGAGTATCTCACAGTGCCTTTCCTCTCAATGTACACCAGCTCAGAGGAACATGAGTTTAATGATCCTCTTGCAAATCTGTTCTTCATATCATCTGCCTAAACACCCTACCTTTTTTTGCAGTCATTATATATCAGCTTGAATAATAGCTCTCACAGCTGTTCCACCTTTTATGGTGATCTCTAAAGATAACAAACCTCAGACAGGGTAGAAGGGTTTATAATTTGCAACTGTGGATCTAATGAAGTTCCCCTATAAATGCTGCTATCACAGGGTTCAGACAACTCCATTAATTCTTACATATCTGTTGACTAAACCTCGGGTGATCTGTGCTAACTGACTGCGTATACAGCCTTCAGCTTTGCAAGGGTGGGCTAATGCATGCCAAAAAAAACTTCCTTTAGCCAAGTTTTAGGGAATGGTGTTTTCCCCTGTGCCTGCAGGGGAATAACGGCTCCAGCCACTCAAGCACCAGAGCCCAGCCCACAAACTGAGCCATTACTTCGTGATTACAGAAGAGCATGTCTGATCCTGCTGATGGGGACTGTGGTAGAAGTCAGGCAGAAATTTCTGGGCAAAGCAGAATTTATTGCATTAGGACACAAGTAATTTCTCCAACTTCTCCTAAGCGTACTTCTGTGTCTGAAATCCCCATGGGACCCGTCTACAGGGATGCCGACACACAGGTCACTGCCTATTGGGATTTTTAGAAAGGGAAGAACATTAGCTTTGGTTCAGGAAAGTCTTGATACCAATTGGCAGCAAACACCCTTATAGGCAGCAACTTGGAGCAGTGACACCAGGAGGAGGAGTTTCCTGCTGAAGGAGCATCATCCCTCAAAGACGCAGGTCCAACCCTACAACATATGGGTACCTCAGCAGACTATTCTGTAATGTCTTGATTACATAAAACCAAAAAAACCAAACAAAACCCCACCAACCAAACAAAGCTGCTTTCACCCTTTGTGTTTGGAGCAAGATGTTAAAAGCAAGATCGTGCAAAGAACAGGCTGGTCACTGCTCCTTGTAATCCTCTGGTCTGGCCCACCAAGAGCTTAATACATGTGGGTAATAACAAATCTTGGACCTGGATAGTGACTGCAGAGCATGTGTTCTTTCTCTGGGAATTTCAGTGCAGACACACCTTGATATGTCTGCTTAAAAAAGTGCAATACTGTGTATGTGTTTGTCTAAAAGCATTTGGAGTTTGCGTTGCAGGGGGATACTATGTTTTAAGTTCAAAAAGGCTGCATGTGTTGGGAGACTGTCTCCTGCCTCACATTTTGTCATCCCCTGGGCTAGAAGGCCCACTTTCTGAAGTCTTACTGAAAATGATGGGTTTAGTATCTCTGATTGCTGCCTACTGCAATTTGCAAAGATAGTTAAATGCAATGCCAGTACAGACAGGCTGGGGAACGAGACACTAGAGAGCAGCAACTGTGGAAAAGCACCTGGGAGTCCTGGTCAGTGGCAAGTTGAATATCAGTCAGCAGTGCCCTGGCAGCCAGGAGAGACATCCATGTCCTGGGGTGCATCCTTGTGGATCCCTTCCAATTCAGGATCCTCTATGATACTGTGATCCTCTATGAGAGAAGAAATACTCTATGAAATACTCTGTGGGAGAGGAAATATTCTTCCATTTCTTCTGAAAAGCTTGGCCAGAGAAGATAGGCTGGGACAGATGATCAGGAGGAGAAGCTGCCTTTTTTCTCCTCTGTTAAACCAACAGTGAAGCTGCTGTGCTCAGGAGAGTGCTGGAAATGCAGAGCTCACCCAGAGGTAGGGAAGCACCTTGCAGGCAGTGGTGCCTGGCTTAGGAACTCCAGTAGGGTCCCTGCACTGTTCAGTCTGCCAGTCTCCTTGGGCGATGGGGTCGTGGAGGTTTGTAAAGGCTCAGAAGGAACAGAAAACCATAAGGCTGTGAGCACAGAGCCACCAGGTCAGTGTTGTGGAGCTGCACACAGACACAGCTCGTGCCATCCTGTGAGGGAATTTTAACAGTACAGCAGCATTTTCAAAGGAAGCCCAAAGCTATCCAAACTGCAGGAGGGTCTATTACAAATACAGAATGAAAAAAATTGTTCAGGCTGAGGAAAAACAGTAGGTGTCTTGAGATACATAGAAAAGGGCAGTCCCTTTCCTTTCAGAGGTCCTGCAGCTTAATTGGGACGTGCCACAAGGGAAGCAAACAGGAGAGACCAGAAGGGACAAGGGACAACAACACGTCACTGAGCAAAGGCCATTGCATGGTTGGATAGCTTTTATGTACATCTAAAATAAATAACACCTGCACAGAATTCTGACAGCAGAAATGGGTGCTGTGGAGGAGGCTGGCTGAAGGGAAGGCATCCTGGCTGACGTGGGACAGAGAAGATTTTGATACAACAACACTTACAGCAAAACCAAGAAAAATAAAGGTTTCCACCCAAAAGCCCTGCTGCAGGGCTGAGTGACAGGTCTCCCTGATGGTGGAGCAGGGCACTGGGCAGCCCGGGAGGACTGTATTCTGGGAAGGTGCAGGTAAGCAGGAGGAAGCTGGAGAGGTTTTTCATTTCATTTTGCAAGAAACGTCCTGCTTAAATTTCACTGTATTCAGAACATTTCCCAGAAGCATTTTGATCTTGCTGAACTGGCAGATTCTGACCAAAAATATCTCCTTTGCCTATTTTAGTAGTAACCATGGAAGCCAGCTTTGCACAGACATTCAGTTGGAGAGAGGATGGCGAGAGACAGCGAGGTGAATGCAGACAAGCTGGGAAATGAGGCTTCAGCAGTTTCTGTGGTCAGATCAGGAAGCATTAGCAGGCAAGGGGAGAACTGGAATTACATGGGGCTTTAGAGGAAGGAGCTCATGAACTGCAGAGAACCCAGAGAATTCACTGTTTGGAGAAACCAGGTACAGACTGGTATGTTCATAGTAATTAGATTAAAAATTACTATACTGAGGTTTTTTTAATTACTTTATTTTTTTAAGTTTAGGAGAAACACAGACACTCATGCTACAGACCCTAGTTTAGCATATTGGAGAGGGAAAAAAAAATCCCTTATGTCCAGAAGGTAGAAATAATCACTGCCCAAATGTCTGGCACTTACAATATTATGCAGGCAGGATGCCAAACTAGATGGACTTTTGAGTCACACATGTTCCTAAATTTTCAAGCATACAGGAAAAGACAGGCCATATTATTAAAAATTTAGTTGTATAATATTGAAAGCAAAGCACATCAGTTCTACATGTGTCATACTCCCAATTTATAACAAACAGAGAATTTCCTAGATTTCCTTTCTTTTAAAAAATAATTTGCAAGTCCTTAGCATATGGAACAACTCTGCAGTACCTAGTACCAGACATACTCCTTTTCTGGCAAGCCAGCAACAAATCATATTACAATGAAAATCGCTCAGTTCCCAATGAATGGTTTCCCAAATCCCACTTGAAAGAAATTATTTTGGCCTTGCTTACTTGCTGGGGTTAGTCAATAAGTCCTCCTGCCCTTGTTTGGTTTTTAGCACATTTGAGAAAGTTACATGCTGAAAAGTGTCTAATTCATTAAAAACTGCTCCTACAATGCTATGCAAATATTGCTCTTCCAGAAGCAAATTCCTCTGAGGACCTGTTCTAAACACTTCGCTTTAGACATAAACCGTGAGTTAATCCAGTTTGGATTTGAGATGTATCACAAAAGAAGAAAAATAATCCCTGTTGAGCACAAGTCAGCCCTGTGCCTTGTGCTGAGTGACGTTCCCATGACTCAGCAGGGCAGGAAGAAAAAGCCGTGTCACAAAAAACCAGATGACGGCAGCTGGTTTGATCTTTTGCTGCTGCTGCCGCACACAGCATCGTTTGTGCCCCAGCAAGAATGAATGCTGCTGGTGTCACCACTTGCTAACTGCAGCGTGAGAGGCAGCAGTATTCAGATAAATGCTAGGAGGAGGTTATGGATTCATCGATCCTTTATCGAGGAGCCATCCCCCGGCTTCAAGCAGAGAGGGAGCCAAGCGCAGGGAGCGCGGCACTGGCGCAGGGCTCCAGCTAAGCGGGTTTGTGCAGCCTTGTGGTAGCAAGCATCAGAGCTGCCTTGAATAAGTGGCTTCTAGCTCGCTGTTCTTCCAGAAAGAAGAGCGGTGCGGGCCCTTTTCCAGCAACCTCAGAGGAACTGCAGTGCAAGTTGCTGGCAATTCGCTGCCAGAAGCCCGGCCTCGCTGCTCACAGCCTGCTACTGGCTTGGCAGCGTGATGCATCCGCCTCACAGCTGTTTGCATCCCCGCACTGTCTCTCCCTGACTCCCTGCCAAGGCTGGCAATGGACGTGGGAAGGCTGGACCAGCCCCTTGTCACCCCTGCCCTCAACCCAAGCCACGCTCCAGGTGAGCCCAGCCCCTCCCGGGCAGCATCTCACACCAGCTCCTCTCCGTGGGGGACAGCGATGGGATTAGCCCCTGCTGTTCTGCAGTTTAATCACCCACAGGTTTTCAAAATAAAAAGCATTAAAATCCAAAGATGTCTGCCAAGTGGAGAAAGGCAGGAGCTTCTCTGACTATCCTGCACTTCTGCTTGGGGACCCAAGCCTACCCTCAGCTGCAGCCCTTTCCCCTCACAAGGGTTCACTAAGCTCTCGAGTCCCTCAGAGGAAAATTTAAAGATTTTTTAAAAAATATTTCAGATAAAATATTTAGGGCACTGGAGGTTTTCATATCAGTTCATAAAAGATTTAAATACTAAAATGTAAATGGTGTTTTGGGTATTACTGCGAGGCAGCCTCAGGAATGGAAATTCAAGAAAAGTGCTGCAACGTATAAAGTTCAGGCAGTACTCTTAAAAGTATTCTTAAAAGCCTGCCTCATCTGAGACCTGCCAAAAAGGTAAGTAAAACCAAATTCACCAGCACCCTCATGCTGTGATAGAAAACGAGCTTATCTACTTAAGTGGTTGCTAATGGCGGTTGAGACCATGAAAGAAGCAGATGCCATTCCTGGGATGGGCTGATAGCAACGTCACCCATCCCACAGCATCCATGTCCTTACATTGGAAACATCTGCATCTTCCAAGTGAACTACACTTCATTCCCAATGCCATGCTCAAACTGTTTCAGGGGAGTTAAGTTCCCCTGAGAGCTACTGATGGGGCCCGTGAAGTCCCGTGTGATCTGTGTTTGCAAATCCTTCCCCCAAAAGAATGACTTCTGCCTTTGTGCAGATGATCCACACAAATTCTTCAGCTACCACAACACTGGGTAGCATCTCCAAGACAAAGACAGGCTTGGGAACTTGAGCGTCAACTCTCAGGTCTCGTGATAGGCAGGAGGATGACCCATCTCAACGCAGAAAGGTTTATTGCGATATGCGTGTGTAACATTGCCCCTTTTAACACACAGGTTTGCAGTATTTGGGGTCCTGTGACCCCTCTTGGTTAAGGGATACACAGTCTTGTTCCCTGGTCATCCCAGGGACAGCCAGGAGGGGTCATGTACCCCTCTCACATCCGAGTGTGCCTCTCCAGCCAGCCTACTGCCTCAGGACCCATCTCCCCTCGCTGCCTTCACCATAAGCCTAGGCTGCAATTGCTGTTATGTTCCTCTTTGATTCCTGGCTTCTTCCAGCTGTTTTCCCCTCCCAGCTGTTTTCCTGTGTGGCTCTCTGCTGTTTATCACACACTACTCTGCTGCAATCACTCTCCACCCACCAGGGTTCAGTTTATATTCCAACCTTAGCCTGCTACTCTGATCCCAGCCTTATCTTCCATTGTTCTGGCTAAAGCTAAACCAAGGAGTGTCCCCTCGCTTCCTCTCTTGGCTGCAGTGCAATGCTGCCAGCAAACCCATCAGCCCACAGACCAAGGACACATTTCTGAGCTGGCACAGGAGCATTCTGGCCAGCCCGAGGAAGCCTGTCTGCCTCCTTTCATAAGTTCTCCTGAACTCATGCACACCCACAAACCACATTTGGATGCAAACTTCTCCAGGTCCAAGACCAGCTGTCCAGTACCACTAGTGGTTTTAAAATCCTGCTTGGTGCTTTTCATTCAAGGTGGCATTCAGTGTTGTAGCCCAGAGGATGTGCCCCAAGCGGAGGTCCGTGCAGGGAAAACAGCATCATTTGCTTGGCTGTAAATACCCACTGCAGTGTGGTTATTCATAGAATCATTGACTGTCTCAACTGGGAAAGGAACCATCAGGATCTTCAACTCCCTGCTACTCACAGGACTACCAAAAACTGAACCATATAACCAAAAGCATTGGCCAGACACTCCTTGAACTCAGCCAGGCTTAGTGCCATGACCACTTCCTGTTCAGTGACTGACCACCCTCTCAGTGAAGAATCCCTTTCTCATGTCCGATCTGAACTTCCCCGATGCAGATTTGGATGCAAGCAAAGCTAAGACTACACCAAAAGGAGCGACAGTGTACCTGCCATCATCCATTTCTCAGCTGAGTCAATCATGCAAGAGCAATCAAAAAGATTAATTTAAATTATGGATTAACTGGCCTCAGTTCGCCTGTGGCAGATTAGCAAGCACTCAAATGACTTCTTTTTGGCAGAACAGCTGCCTCCAGTAGGTCAGCAAAGATTTTTCTGAAGAGTAACAAAACCGAAGAGCTATGGACCAGACTTTCAGTACTGGAGAGCTGAACCTATTTCCAGCCCAGCTCCACAGGAGACCGGGCAGATGCAGCTTAAATAAGAAACATAACTGGGATGTCTGAGGGGGAAGTGCAGACCTAAAGTGTATGGAACCTAAAACCACACAGATGCAGGAGACACGCAGCATGAAGACGCAAGTACAAACAAACTGTCTGAAGGGAGTCCGTGGCAGATGTGAATGGCACCAGGGAATACTTATTTTGTTTCATCTCTGAACATTCAGTTGACAGATTTCTGCATAGCCAGAAGGATCCCCATGTTCTTAGCAAGTCTTCAATTTCTCAGAAGGTTGGGATTCCTTAGTTATAAAATACAGCTTTAATGACTATAGGACAAGGGACCTAAACAAAGAAACAAGGAACCACCATCTGATTGCAGAGAAACAAGACTAAATAATTTACAGAAAACCAAACCAGTTCACAGCCCAGTGTCTCATTCTCTTTTAGTGGCCAGTGTTTTCTATTCTCTGTGCAAACAGGAGGACACGGTGTGTTTCCCAGGGGAGGCACTCTTGTGCAACTGCTATTAGAGGCAATTGGGCAACTCCAAAGGACTTAAAAAGTCAGCCCTCTCCTCCCCCCACCTCACTCCCCTTATTGTAAAAACTGCTTGGACTGGCTTTAGAGCCTCTTTTGCTGTGGTTTTAAAGAGCTCAACAGCCTGATCCACAAAACTTGCCAAGCAAGGGCAGAAAAAGTACAACTGCCTCTTGTCAGCATCTCACCAGCCATACAGATGAAAATATTCCCCATGCTGACTTTAATGCCTGGTAGCAGTATCCCAGGGGCTGAAGCAACTCAAGCAGACCAAAACTGCATCACAGGCAGCAGTCTAAAACATTCAGTGCTTGTGTCATGGTTTTCTCCATTTGCAACTTCTTTCCTCTCTGCACACTGCGCTTCATGATAACTGGACAGGCAGATTATATTAAAGCTCGTGCCTACTCTGTCAAATGATTTCTCATCAAGTCTCAGCAGGAACTAATTGAAGATTAAACTAATCATTCCTTGAGGCCTCTTCTGGAGTGTTTTATCACTTTTTGCGAATCCATTAAGGAGAACTTCAGTGAAGTGCTGATCTTCAGGACTGCTGAAGACACAAGCTGGAGTGACTGGACAACCCAACACACATGAGAAACGAGGGCTTCAGACATTCTCCATAAATGAGACAAGACAAACCTTTATCCATTTCTTCTGGCTGTAAAAACCAGCCTAGCAAAATGGCGATGAGTGTTTTCCAAAATATCATCCTGCCTTCCTGAAAACAAAGGAGCAAGTCTGACAAGAGCTGCTTGATGTCACACAAAATATTCCCATGGAATTCTCTGATCTTCTCTGCCTCCTGAAATCTGGAGAATACCACAAGCAGCCACCAATTACCAGCCACTGTAACTTGTGTTGATCCCTGCTTTAACCTGCTTCCACAATAGCCAAATTCTTTCATCGACCGATCTGTAGCTTCATCCCTGACCTCTGATCCGCCCAGCGCCTCTCTGGGTATTGTACACAGCTATCAGATAACAACAATTGACATCCAGGCTTCCTCCAGCCTCAGGGTAAAAGCCATAACCACTGGGGCACGGTAGACCCCCAGATGAAAAAATTAATGCACTTTTTCTGCAGTGCCTTGCAGGGTTAAAGGAGTCATTTAACCAGAGATGAAAGCTGAAAGAAAGGTCCAAAAAGCTTTTTTTGTTTTGAAGCAACAGAAAACACCCCCTGGAATGGCAGAACCAGACAGTTCACTCAGTAATAAAATTCATGGTCCCAAAAGCAGGATCAGACTTACACTTACTAGTGTTTGGTTTGAAAAAAATACACATTTTCAAGCCTCTTCTACTGTAAAAGCAGAAGAGAACCCTGACTATCGGTCACCACAACTATCAGGATTATTTTGAGAATATTTTATACATCTCATTACTGTAAATGTTTTATAAACATTGTTGTGCTGTACTCTACTCTGCCTCCCTATGTCGTTTTTATCTTGCAAGTGAGAACTCCTTAAGGCAGGCATCACATACAAGTTCCCATCTAAGCATTTAAAATACTACAGGCAGTGTGAGTTATCAGTCAAAGCTTCTGGAATCACTCTCACTTTTAAGATAATTTAGATGCCTCTCAATACTTTCAACGTGCTACAATATGGGAAAGCAAGATCAGCTTTGGTTTAGATTATTAACATAATATGATTGCAGTGCACTCAGAAATGGTAAAAAAATCAACTCTCTTTCATTCCCAATTGCTCAATTCAGTCTGAAACCACAGTAAAACTGTAAGCAAATCTTGTGAATAAGGTTTTCATTTACACTTGACAGAGAGCCAACATCTGTGTTGCTATTTATTTATACACACACACATAAATACACACAGTTTTTATACTTTTATATATATACACAAGCACATTATTTTACCTGGTTGCTTTCTAACAGTAACTATTCCAACATAAGTCTTGGAAGAGGAGAAGAAAGAACAGCTGAAGCAAGACTGGGCCATGGCCTCACCGTAGAGCCCAGGGAAAGGTCTCTACATGCCCATTAAACCTCACAAAGTGGAAGAGCGTTGTATTTTCCCTCCAGAAATTCAGAAATGCATTGCATGTCCTTACAGACTGCACCATCTCAGGACAAAACCAAGACTACTGAAAATCAAAACCATGCTTGGATACCACAAGTTGTTTTTCTGTGTCCTGTAGTGTTACATAAGAATCACCAAAAAAAGAAATTAGTTTGCCTGTCTTTAAAGCAATATTCTTATCAGGGAATTCTGCAGGTAAACCCTTGGGGAAATGGTAAGTCCAATATAGAGCTGCAAGAAGGCATGTCCTCCATGAGTCACAAAAAGTTGTTGGACTCTTAAAACCATGAAGAAAAAAGTCAACACGTTTTAAAATACACCCTTCCAGCCTACTGGCTAAAATCTCTGAAATGGCCCATCCACAGAGCACCCTCAGAGCCAGTGAGAAGGAATCAGAAGGAATCAAATGGCTGAAGGACAAAGCACTGGCCAGTTAAACCCTGTGAAAACCCAGCTCAGTGATCACAGAGAGCAGGTGTCACATCAGGGGCTCCTCTGCCCAGGAGGTACCAACCTGTGAAGTGACTCCCTACGAGGGACTGAAACAGTGACCAACTTGACTTCCTCTGGCTGGAGAGAAGACAACACAGCACCTTCTACACACTCAGAAGCTGCAGCCCTGAACCACTTGGCTCCATTTCCTTCCCCAGCTTTTCACAGGAGCAGAAGGAAAGCACAGGCTCAACGCAGAGACCCGTGCTTTTATAACTGTAAGAGTTTTATGGTGTGGAAGAAAAGCTTCAGTACCTGCTGTCCTAGGAACAGAAGATCCTCCATGAGCCTTAAAGTCAGTGCAGGACTCCTCACAGCAGATCACGGACCCAGAACTTCGCATCTGGGGAGAGAGAGTTTGGCAGGACAAGGCACCGTGTGGGGAGGGCAGTGAGGAGACGTTCCGTACCAACCCAGGAGGGTCCCCCAGGCTCTGCCAGGGGTATCTGGAAAAGCTCTAGCGAGGTAGGTTTGGTTTAGTTTTGAAACTCTAGCCTTTCAAACTGCACCAACAAAGGCTTTCCGCATGCTATACAGTCTCATCATAAATAACCTGAATCAGCCCATGAGCCTTCAACAAAGTCATTCCTGTGTGCTGAAAGCGGCTCACTTGAAGCCTAAAGGATATGTCAGACATTCTCATCTGCACATCTTACCACTGCCGGCCAAAGGTGTCTCTTTAAAAGTCATTCCAGTCTCACCCGGGGCACCAGCAGGTGTAATTTTTCCCAACTTTTCTCATCTGCCCAACTTTTCCATTATCGAGTTAACACTCAATGCTCAGCCTGCTGTCCTTCAGAGGATCACAAATCTTTCTTTAACATATGGTGGGTCCTGAAGGTACTGTTATCTCTATTTTACACAAGTAAAAGGCAGAGACAAGCAAAGGGGAAAAATTTCTAAAGCTTCTAAATGACTGTGAAACTGAATTAATTTTCAAAAGAGAATTGGACACTCCAGAGCTGAAGTTAACCTTGCATGTCCTTCAGTCACATCTCACAATGAAACGCCCTCAGTTCACTTCAGGCAAGGTCCTCAAAGCCACACAGGGACCTGAAGAGTATCGCACCAGGAAATTCCAAGTCTAAAATGCAGAGCTAAATGAGCCATGCCTTCTCCCCTCCTCCAACCTAACAGCCCACAGGAACCAACTTTTTCACCAAAATACGGTATTTGGGTACCTCAAGTTTTTTTTCCTCTGTGGTGAGATCCAAACATTGTGGCCAAGCTGGACCTCTCAGCACTGACGCCTGTGAAGCCCCCTCAGGACTGGGGAGTCGTGGGCACAGACAGGGCTCCTCAGCTGGCTCTGGTGTCGGTGTGAGGGAGCAGCCACTCCGAGTTCCTTTTAAAGACATGGCTGAGGAAGAGGGTGTGGCTGGGGTGGCACCGAAATAGCACCCTCTGCCAGGGCAAGGTGGTTGCAACCTCTCCCTGTGGGTAGAGGCACTGGGTTTGGACTCTGCCTCCAGGGCTGGTTTTGATTTTTATCCAGAGATGTTTTAATGCAAATTATATAGTAAGCAGCCTTGGGAATGCCGCCAGATACCTGCTCCCCACCTCCCTTTAGGTAGGCAACAGTCAGGCCCCCACTTGCTTCTCCTCTCCGGGTCTGCGAATCCGTCTCTGCACCATGGCACAACTTCAATAGGAAGGGCTGAGAGGTTGCCTACAGCCTGGGAAGGGACAGGTGGATTTGAATATCCCTTGGGAGAAGGAGGACCCAAACCCAAGTTCGACCACTTCTGAGATGAGTATTAAAACCATTAAGTTATTACATGAAAACCACCACACCAATCATTTGTATCTTAAGCAGCAAGTGCAAGGCTGTGAGCTGAGATCTCAGCAACAGGGGCAGGTTTGACTCACCTGGCCGGGTTTGGAGCTTGCAGAGTGTGGGAGCTGCTCGTGAGATGCAGCGTGAGAGCTGGCATGGGGATACAGGTGGGAAAAGGGTCTCCAGGAGTCTGAGCAGACACCCAGAAAGGACTGTGGAGGGAACCAGATCCTGCAAACAACATCTGTTCCCACCGTTTGAAGTTCTAACCTTACTTTAGGGTTAAAATGTCAAACTAAAATCTCTCTTATCACCACAAAAGTGCTTTTACCTTGAATTTTTAAGTATTTGTTTAAGCTGAGGTTAAAAGGAGTCTGGGCTCCTTGACTGCAAAGCAGATCATAAAACTCTCTGGAGCTCAATAGGCTATAGAAAGTTTCTATAGTTTTCCCAATGACTGTGTGCCTAGTTAGCTTCCTGCACCTTCTTCATCCTCAAACTGAAAGAGCTTAGCTGCAAAAGTTTAACTAAAGGCATTTCTTAAAGGAATTTTTGGAGTAGCTGTTAGCCAATGTGTTTTTATCACAACCCAACACAATAAAGTATCAGCTAGCTCTACATTTTATTGTTAGGAAAAAGGCTTTAATTAAAGAGCAAGTCTACACATGTGTTTTTAAATACTGTGAATCTGATTTTCTTCAAATTCGTTGTTTCTTCCAATTCTTTAAATACACATTTGAAAGAACAGAAAGGCAGGCAGCACTATTTGGAAGTTGCAAATAAGTATTTTGAGAAAATAAATAAATTTTAATCTCACAGAAACAGACTAACCATAAAAATAGGAGGTATGAGGTAGAAAAGTGGCACTTTTTCGACAAAACAGAGGAGGTATCCCTCTAAATAGGGATAGGTGAATAGGCTGAGTAAATGGAAATATTTCCAATTCATTTTAGATACTTAGCAAGATAATTTTGTAGGTAGATGTGTGCAAGACCTCCAGAATTTGTTTCAGGCCCATTCAGAAATAAAATCTGACACAAGACTTTGAGTTCGACTTCAGACTCATCTCAGTGACAGTCATTAGTTTATCCAGCAGCATTAAAAGTGAACAGCAAGTGCCCTAGACTTCCTCCCACAGAATAAGAAAGTGAGAGGTAAAATTCTCTGTCATTCCACACTGATGATTTTTAGACAGAATTTCCCACTCACCTTAGCAAGGTGATAATTAAAAAATCTCTGCCAAGGAACACAACCTCCTCACTGGACCCCCGCAGCTCTGAACACAGCTGCTGCTGGAATTTGATATCCTGTATCTAGAGTATCACAAAGTGTTAGGGAGGCTTGTGTTAGGAAAAAGTACACAGTTGCACAGAGATTAAATTCCTTGGAGTTCCTTTTTTTGGTTTGTTTCTTATTGTAAGGAAAAAGAAGAGAGAATCCTGCATTATGCTAAGTCTGAACATAAGGACACAAACATAGCTTATGGTCCTTCCAGCCAAGCACCTGATGGCTACAGAAGAAATACCACACAGTTGTATCTCCACTGGCTAGCTGCAGCTATTTTTTCAGCATTTGCAGTAGTGTGGGAGCATTACAGAGTTTAATATTGCTTTTGCCTTTTGGAGAGCAATGCCAGCAAATCCTCCTTGCACTATCACATTATTTAATTAAATATCCAAAAATTAATTATACCACGTGCCAATACAGAGTGCAGTCTTACAAGCCCTAAACCAGGGTCAGGTTATGCTTTTGTAACTAGTACCCTGTCTAAATATGCTCAACTTGAATGAGCTGTACCCTCTGCCTGTGGAAGAGGATTTCCCACGTGCATTTCGCAGGATGGATCCACACCCCACAGGGGATATCTGAGCTCAGGCTTTTTTCTTTTTGCCCCCACAGAACATCAAGGTGCAGATCAGAGCTTGCCTGATATCCACAGCAGTTGCTGTATTAGCTGTCAGTGTGTGTTCTGCACCACAAAGAAAGAGAATCCAGACTGCAGAAGAACCTGCTGCCCACACCATCACCTTCCTCTGAATCCCGCTACGAGGAAAGGCTTTGTGCCCGCTGTGTCACTCTCCTCGCATGGGCTGCCACCCAAACCCACCGCTGGTACCACCACCACCCCCTTACTCAGAGGCAAGCAAGCTCTCATTGCCCTGTATCCTTCTTCCTCTTTCACATCTCAGTCAAGCCTTTTCCCGCTCGGCACTGGAGCTCAGCCTTGATTTAACTCCCCACAATTTGTCTGTTTTCTCAGACCAGCCGCCGTCGTTCTCCCAGAACAAGGAAGCAAAGATCACGTAAGAAAATCCGACAGTCCCACACAGCACTGTGGGGCTCTCCTGCAGCACTCACTAGCCTGTCCTTCATGCCAGCCTACAGCATCTTCAACCCCTTGAGCCCCAGCTACCAGGCAGACCTTCTAGTGAGACGGACATTCACTGCAGAACTTCATCAATGACACCGTCGCTTCTGTGGTTGCAAAATACAGGCAAAGTCTGAAAAAAATATCCCCTCTAGTTCACACTTCTGTCTAGGTCAGTCACCAAAGATGCTCCACATAAGCTAGAGACTGGGTGTTGGTGCAGCACTCTGTAGCCCTAAGAAGCAGAAACTCCCAATGAACACTAAAAGAGACAGCTTCTAGTCAGATTCAAGCTATGTCCCTAGACAGAAAGGGTGGTTCATCAGGAGATTGGTCTGGCCTCTGAAACAAATGCATCAAATTCTAAATATTATTTGATTTGATCCAAATGGATGCCTTTTGTGGGGCTGGCACTACCCAAGATAAACCTGCATGCTTCAAACAAGAAGCAGCACCAGAACTGCAAATGTCTTTTCCACAGACCAGAGCAGTACCTCACCTGTTCTCTTCTGCCATAGTCCTAATCTCACAGTCACAGAGTGCCCTGAGCCTTCCCAGTTCCCCTGACTCCCAGAGAAGTCTCTAGGATGTGTTGTAGTAGTACAGACGTAAAATGTATCACTGAAGGCATCTCCACTGATTTGTGATGCGTTTCAAGAACTTTACAAGCAAGAAAATAACATGCATCAAGCGATGGAAATAACGGAATTTTTTTTTCCTACAGAAATTATGTAAAAAATTTTGGCCCACTTAAAACAGACATCCTTAAAACAGACATACAATTAAAATTGTATCTGGCTACAATGAGGTAGTGGTTTTGTTATGACTGATTCATTATTGCACAGACTTGATTTTTAGTAGGGGAGAAAAGGGGATTCACAGGTATGGAATTGTTTCTCAGATAAAGTAAGGAAAACTGATACAAAAAAAGGGAAGAATTCCTTTAATTATTGCTATATAGGGGGGTTTATCAGCCTAATTATTCTGCAACAGAAACAACCATGAACTCTTCTCTCCCAATGATTGTCTTATAACCATCTCTCTGAAGAGTAGAAGCAAAAAATTCCTCTGCACCTTCCTTTAATGAGGACTATGGGAAACAGCAGAGACATCAGACACTTTACATGCTTACCTCTCCCCATATGTCCCACAGATGCCAAAACTCAAAAATTTCCGTTCCCTGGTGTCAAAATAAATATGAAGAAGGATTTTCACAAACGTAAAAGAGACAGGGAAGGGAAAATTGGGCAGCTTTTCAGTGGATATGATAGATAATTCAGATGTGACCCAAAAAAAATAGTTTTAGAATCTAGCTCAGTTTTCAGGATGAATGACACTGCTGAACAAGGGGGGAATGCACAATAGGTGCTGTAACAAGAGTAGGACAGCTGTCTACTGACATGTAGGCAGAGCTGAACAAGCTTTATGCATTCAGGGACCAGACAGTTCTCTGGCAGCATTTGAGAAACACACAAAACACATGAAAAAGCTGTGTGCCGTGGTGCCAGCAGGAGTAGAGTCTGGACACGGTGATCCCAGGGGTCCTTTCCAACCTGTGTTTAAATCTCTTGGCAGAGTAACCCTTCTGTGACTATGAGCATTCTTGCAGCTTTCATATGTCCTATTTCTACTTCTCCTGTATTCAAGACACAGTTATCACGCTGTGCAACACCTGGGTACATTGTGGATTTACACACAAACTTTATTTTGGCTTTATTTTAGGTCTTCTTTAAAGTCTTTTACATCCTATTTATCATCCTGATCACTCCTAAGGATTGAGCTGATATCTTCCAAGAACTACTCACAATGACACCAAGATATTTTCCTGAATTGTGACATCTCTGTAGATGCAAAATGTATGGTTCTTTTCCCTTTCTGCATTACTTTGCAGATGTCTAGATTAGGTGAGAAAATGCAGAATATTCACAGCCAGTTTTAATTTTAACCTACCTTGAAAATTTCTTACTGGTGAGTTTGTCAACTCTCCTTTTTTTCCTAAAGCTTTAGTAGGTAATTTAACAACAGAGAAACCAACAGAGATTCTTGCCACCTGGTGATGCCCTGCAATTTGAAAAAGGATGACTCAGTCTCCACCCTCTCTTATATTATCTTTAACTAATTAGAACCATAACCGGTTCAAAACTACAGGAACACATTCCTTTTTATTTCTTGGCTGTTTAGGGTGTTTGATGACTACTGGTAAGGGACCTTGGATGTCCAGCTGTGCTTTATCAGCTGAATCACCTCTGCAACAAGGGCTGCTGGGCTTCAAAGTACACAGATATCTGATGGCTTCCTTCTACAAAATTCATTTTTACATTTACCCAATATGTCATATTTACAAGTCTTCATTTTATTTTCCATAAATTTGACCCAGGCAGGCTCGATTTACCAGTGTACACAGCCCTTTAAACATCAGTTGCATTTGCCACCTTCACTTGCCACATCAATTATTTAGTTCATATCAAAGGAAACCATTAATTTAAGAACTCCACATTTGGGACTCTTGGGTGGCTACCATGGCTACCACCTATTTTTATCAATAGTATTACGCATTTATCCAATTGTTCTAAACCTGTTCTGCTGACACTTCAGTTTAAAACACACTTTTAAATGCTTTCAGATACCAAAATGCTCCAGAAAAGAGAGCTCCCCAAGATGTTTTATAATGAACAGCAAAGCAAAGATTTATTTAGCCTTGCTGTAATGGCCCTGTGTACTTTGAGTGTTCTTATTACACTGCAATTGCCTATCAAGCCTGCTGATGCACAGGCTCCCTACCCTTCATGTGTTTGAAGGGGTTTTCTCGTTGTTTCTATGAGTTTTGCAAGTTGCTCCTCAAAATTGATTTTACCTGCCTTGTTTAACTTGCCTTATTTAACTTGCGTGTATGCTCTTTTCTATTTTCTCTGTTCAAACACAACCTCTACTTTCTGAAAGATGTCTTTGTACTCCTAACATCATTCTGCTCTTCTACTCAACAACACCAGCTTTTCAGAGTCCTCCTCAATCCTTTTGATAGAAGAGGATACACGCTTCTTTGAGTTCATATTATAAAGTCTTCTCACCAGCTGCATGTTCTCTGCACGTATCTTACCCTTTTAGCTGCTCCTTTCAACAACAAAATTCATAGAATCATTGATATATTTACCTATTCCACCTCTTAAAAATTGTATTGTTTGCACAGGGACAAGAGAACTGAGTTTGTCATGGTCACTGCACATGGCTCTGGGCTAAAATCAGTGTTGTCTTTTTCCTGTTACATTAAATCACAGGCTCACAGAACAATTTTATGTTGTTTCACACCCCTGTGTTGCTTTCCCTGTTGTCTCTCACATCAAGGTCTTTCTCCTTTTCTGATCCTCAGTTCAGTGTCTTTGGTATTTTTCCATTTACCTCTGCAGAGAAAGGCCCTTTCTTCCCCTGTACTTCACTGATCTCTCTGGATAACGAGCATCTCAAACAAATACCAGTCTCTCCTCCAAATTAAATTGCTCCACTTGCCAAGGCAAGGGCAGCCCATATTTCCAAAACAGAGTCCTCGTATTTTCTCAGCCAGCATTTTGGTGTAGAATTTTCCAGACAGTTTCATGACCATGTTTCAGTCATCACTGTGCAATGATACCATTTACAAACGCAGTCAGCATCAATATCAACACTGCCACCTCCACGCCTCCCTGAGACAAGAAATGTATTCCTCTAGCTTTTTTTTCCTTTGTTTCCCACAAGAGAACTGAAGTTCCCTGGAAGGGCAGTTTCTTCACACCTCCAGGATAGCTTGGATGACAAGCCTAAGAAGATTAGCTTCTGTAATGTTTTCTAAAAACCACTGTAAGGAGGATCACTGACACGGATGACTGATTTTCATCCAGGAGATTCTAGCATTGTTCCACTATCTCGTGCATTTATTAGGATTTCATTTCCTTCTGGAGCCTCAAGGGAAATTTCATAATCAGCACACCTGGTATGTGTAGTATAAATAATTAAGGGGATGCCCTCTCTAACAATCTATGCAGAAAGGCTGTTCTGCTGTAAGAAACGGCCTGGATCACAGCCTTGTTAGAATAAAGAACTAGGATTATGAGATCCTTTCCATTTTCAGACTCAAAAAACCTCATGAACATTTACTGACCCAAGTGGAGTCAAGGTAGAGGAACCTACTCAGTGTGTTTATGAGTTGTTTCAACATTATTCTTTCTATGCTGTCAGCATGAATGGTATTTTGTCACCATTTTTCTATCCCACAATTTAATTTATTGCTTGCCCTAAGAAAAAAAGATCACGACACCAATTTAGCTTATAATCACATCAAGAAAAACACTTTATGTGACAAATCTGGCAATAAGCCAGCACTGCATAAACTGGTTTGATGACAAAAATACGTAGGGCAGACCATGTAAAAGAGGACAGAGATCATGAGACGCCCTCCACACTTGGCGTTATCTGTTCAGCAATTTGCAAGGGCAGTAGTTGTTACAGCCCAGGCTCTGGTGGTCTTTGGTGGGTTTTCCCCCAGAAATTAAGAGCATTAAAGTCCTCGCAAAGTGGACATTATTAGAAGAAGGAATTACTTTATTATCACAAATGGATAAAATATGCAGGACATACAAATTCATGTCTGACAGCTCACACTAACATGTTGGTAGCATCTGCACAATTTTGATCTGAAAGGGTTCTTTTGATTGGTTTGAGGTTTTTTCCCCTTAAAGTAAATCCCCTCAGTAGCTGGACATAGATTGTATATCTAGAAACTTTCACTTAAGTGCTTTGTGCCTTTCTCTGCTTTACCAACAGAACCCTTTGTTCTGAATTCTTCTTTCTGCTACCTTTGATCAGTCCCTTGTCTTAATCTGTATTTATTATTTACGCTACAGATCCCTCATTGGAAATATTTTTTTTCTTTCCCTAAACCCAAACTCAAGTTTTACTTTAAATCTTCTAAAAAAAGTTTTATATCATGTGCTTCACTTTATGGTGCCATCTGTAACTAAAGTACAGCACAGTAAATGACATATTTGTGATTTGCAATCCAGTTTTGCAGATAACAGAGATTAGGCGGCTCATTTAAATATGCCTCTATGATATATAACTGAAATAGATTCAAACACTGAGATTTGCTCATCTCTCTGTTTTTACATTAAAAAAAATTACTCCCACTGTCCAACACATTAATTGGATATAGGAAGTCAAATCAAGAAAGTCAGCTTCTCATCAAGGACTGTGTTCTAAATTCTGATTTTTTTTACAGCTGAAAAAATGCTAATGAGTCATTTGTGACCAGAATATTAGACCTGATGTGAACAGCACCAGACATGCAGCATTGTGTAAACACGCTCTCACCCTTTCAACTTGCCTGGTTACCTTGGGTCCATCTAAAGCTCTTACGCATTTTTCTAAAGCAGATTTGAAAGACCTATGACTAATTAAATCTATTGCTATTAGTGTGAGTAGGCCATACTTAAATTAAATTTTAATGTGTTGTGAACCATAAGCGTATTCATTACCGGAATTTCTCCCTTTCTAAAATATAATTGGATACTATAATTGGACTGATGGGGGACGTCCTTACACCTGCATGTTGCT
>VZTF01003687.1:231445-292831 GCA_013397755.1 Cnemophilus loriae | reverse complement strand
GGCAGCGGCTCCGCCGCCGGGTCGCTGCCCATGTCCCAGCTCTGCTGGCCGTCCGCGGTCGCTGCCGGCTCGGCCCGTGCCCGCCTCCGCTGCGGGGACGCCGGGCTCTGGAAGCCTTCCCGGAGCGCGCGGGGGTGCTGGCGCAGGTCGGGCGATTACATGCGGACACTTCACTTTCAGCCATGCCTGCCCCGGGAGCTCTCTGTCTGCTGTAATTTTCTCCCTTTGATCTCCCCGGATCCTCTTTCGGGCTGTGGAGCTCCGCTTGCACCTACCTGCCTGCTGCGTGTGTGCGAGAGAGAGTTTCCCTCTTTTTTTTAATACTTTTTTTTTGTTATAAATACCAATTCTATTTTTTTTTTTTAAGACCGAACCCAAACATCATCAGAGCCACATGGTTTTGTTAAGCTACTGGAAATAACTTTTGCTTGGGATTTACAGCAGCATTCCCTCCCGGCCCGGCCCCTGCGGACTCCAGCAGGCTCACTGCCTAACAGGTTTGCAAAGCTTTTTTTTCTTGTAAATCCCTTTTTCTCTCCAGAGCCGTGCTATCACTGTAACTTCGGTTTTAATTGAAAACACTTTCTATCTTAATTCTCCCAGTTATGAAGACTCCTCTATACGTTTCATGTGACCTTTGGGCAGACCGTGGAACTTTCTATTTTATTTTGTGGGGCCTTGAGTCGGGATCTTCCTAACGTGTGCTTGGAAGTGGTCATACCGGAACTCGGGCGCGCACAGAAATAGTGCGAGAGAAACCAGATACGCCGTAACTTTCTGCCCGATACCTGTTGGCTTCGTGTCTAAACTTTGGCAGTGTTTGGGGGCCTTTTTATTTCCTGGGAACTTGTAGCTATGAAGAGGAGCTCTGTGTTTTATTAATTATCTTTGAGAACTCTACTTGGAGTCAGACTGTGAGCATGGATTTCTAAGGGAAAAGTAAAGCTGATCTCCAGACTTGAATGAAGCACTTCTGGCATGAGGAAGATGGAAGGGATCAACTCCATTTGGAAGGGAACGGTACCGGAGCAAGCCGTCTTGTCACCATAAATTCAAGGAATACCGCCTGCCTGATTTCTGGGGAGGATACCAATCGGTGCAGATAACATTCGAGGTTGTGCTCATGCTGCGGGAAATGCTAGCAAGAAGGTGAGGTGTCTCTCGAGGGTATTTGGCATGGATATTTTGAACCTGTGGCTCTTCCTAACTCTTGGCCAGGAGACAGGAGGCCTCCACACCCGCGGGGAGACCTCTCCGTGCCTCATCTCCGCGGGACCGAGGAGTTCCTAATGCTCCCTGTACACCCAGAGTGACTTCTTGCTTGCAACCTGTTTCGCCGATCCTTCTGGATTGATCTGCCGGAGGAGGGACTCACAATTTAGGATTTTTTTTTTTTTTTGCAGTTTGTTTGTTTAAAATATGCCTCTGAGCTCCCGGCGGCCTCTGAGCACGTGGCACGGGGCACGAGCAGCGGCGATGGCGAGAGCCGGCGTCGCCGGGGAGCCGCGCTGGCGGTGACCGAGCCCCGCTGTGCGGCCTGTGGGTCTGTCCGGAGGCGGCCCGGGGCCCCGGAGCCGTGAGGCCGTGAGGCTGTGAGCCGGGCCCGCCGCGGTGAGGACGCGTTGCCGAGCGGTATGAGCGGCCGGAGCCCGCGGCTGGTAGCATGAGTGCTGGCCCCCAGGTGCAGCTGGCTGTCCTCTGGCCTTGGCTGCTCATGGCGACCCTGCAGGCGGGACTGGGCCACACCAAGCTGGCGCTGGCCGCGGCCGTGGAGTCGGAGCGGGCGGCGGCGCAGAAAGCCATCATCAGGGTCATCCCGCTCAAAGTGGAGCCCATCATCCTGGAAGGGGAGTTCGCCAGCGTTGCCGAGGTGACTCCGGCCGAAGGGAAACTGCTCCAGGTAAGAGCAGCGCTGCCTGGTCCCGCTCCGCGGCCTCACCACCCGCCCCCGGCCTCTCCCCTTCCCCTCCTGGCTGCCGCGGCTCCCCGAGCGGTGCGTGGGGTGCCGTGTCCCGTGCGGGTTTGTGCACTCGTGCCGCGCTCCGTGCGCCGTAGCCGCGGGTTTGGTCACAGGGGCCGAGGGACGGCGTCGTGCAAAGGGCTGAGCCTTCCTTCGGGGCCGAGCTGTGGCTGCGCCTTGTTACTGCTGAATTGTGGATGTGGTCGGCTGATTCCATGGAGATTATTTCGTATCTTAATTGATGTTATAAAGCTGAGTGTGTCGAGTCACATGTCGGGATGTGAAACATCTAACAGAAAACAGGATTAGTACTTTTTTCTCTGAAATCCATGCGGTTTTCCACACCCTCTGCCGAGGTCGGGGCTCTGTTTCAGCTGCAGAACCCACCCTGGCTGTGCCCACCAGAGTCCCTGGCCCTGCTTGTTGTTGCCTGTACCTGAAGGGTGAATGTTATCTACACAGGAGCTCCAGTGGTGTCACCACCAGGTATTTTTATAGATGAATTAATGCTGTTCTTTGACCTTTATTAAGGGGAGAATATCTCCAGACCTGGGCGGGAGGTGCGGGTGCTGCACAGCCAGAGCTGAGCCATTCACTGAACAGACCCATCTGCTGCACACACTGAGGTTGGAGCTCAGTTTTCTGAGACCTGGTGTGCACTCTCTCCATTCTGTGGGTAATCTGCCTGGCAATCGTGTGCTTTATTCTTGAGAACAAAAAAAATTACAAAATAGCCCGCATTAATATTAGGTCTTAATTTTCTCCTGGATTTTTCCAGAACTTTCCAAATGGGGTATGTTGAAATCTTAATTAAATTTGTAGTTTGGAAATTTAAATGAAAGTAATACATTTTGTGTAGTTTTTTAAGAAAAGAAGTACAGCTGAGCCAGCTTTAGAACATGGTCGCCTGTCTGAAAGTGAACATGGACAATTTGTGACATGTATAAAGCCTGCTTTTCCATGCCTTTTGTATTCCTCAGAATGAAAGCTGTGCTATAAAATTATATTGCCAGGCTAAAAAAAACATCTGAGACAAATGTACTCAAGGTCCTCTTCTGTTGTGAGGCAATGTCCAGGAAAGTCAATATTTATTCCTTACAAAAACTACAGTGGTGTTGCAACTGGGCACAAAGTATAGAGTGGGACCTTTTGGAAATGGGAGGATGATGACCTCTCCTGAGGGATGTATGGAGGTTTCTAATCAAATGCAACAATAGCAAGTTGGAATTTTGTGCCATCACAGCAGCACCAACCAGGTGTTTGGAATAAAAAGCTGTGAATAGTGTCCAATTTCATCCTTTAAAAATCATCCTCCAAATGGAGAGGGCTGGGGAAGCTCTAACCCAGCCTACTGAGTCTGGGCACGCAGACACTGACCTGCCCTGGGTGTGTTTTCAGGCCTGGACTCTGCCACGCTGTGTGCTCAGGTGAGCTCCTGTTCCACATCCCCCGGGATCCAGTGCGGGCAGTCCTGGTTTCAGCTGGCAGCACGGGACAGGGGGTCAGGCTGTGCCTCCTGCAGCAGGATGTTTGCCCGGTGCCAGGCACTGTGCTCTGGGAGGGCTTAGCCAAGTGTACCTGTGACCTCTCCTGCAGATCTCGTGGTGGAGTTTCTAATTCTGCTGCTGAATATTGAAACTTGGCCTATAAAATGACATTTAGAATAGTTCGGGTCCTGATCCTGCAGTGGGTTCTTACCTCTGGAAAGAGAAAACAGGAAATGGGGATGTAACTCTTCAGGTACAAAATAAGTAAGAAATTAGTGGGAGGAATTATTTTCAGTTTGCTTTTAGATAGTGGGATATTAAATACACCAGAATTAGGCTTTATTGGGATATCTCATTTTGCACATGGTTGTCAACATTCCAGTCTTGCAAAAACTTTAGGTCACGTGCTTAACCTTGATGTCATTGGAACTCCTACTCAATAAATAAACTTATGGCTGTGCACACATACCTGCACAATTGCTCCTTCAAATGTAGTTTAGGGACATAACATGGTCGCGTGTACAGTTAATGCGTCAAGAAGTGGGGTTTTTACGGCATTTCTGGATAGGTCTTGGCTGTGTCAGACCCTGTAAGGTGCAGTCAGCCCGTCCAGGAGAACACAAACTGCAGAGCTTAGCTTGGAACAGAGGTATGGATGGCCCAGTCCTGTTTCCAAAGCAATGCTCTCTTCCTTCAGGGGTAGAATACAATTGCTCAAGGATCAGTGGTGTAGAGTTGGCCCTGTAGTCGAGTCAGGTTCTCTTTATTATGACTTAGAATTATCTTCATAGTGCTCTGGTCAATACATTTTTAGAAATGCATTCGTAATTTAATACAGAAAATCCTGCACGTAAGTGATGGAGCCTCACCAAAGGTACTTCTACCAGAATGTTTTCCTGGTTTCATTTCTCCTTGCCCTATTTTCCAAGATCATCTACAGAAATGGACTTTGATTGTGGCGTGTTACTTCTTAGAAGCCAATGTTAGCAATATCCTCTTTACCTACAATAAAAAAGCCGCAGGGTTGAATTGCCCCTCATAGCCTTTGCCCCTGCGAGCGGTTTTGTGGGAAATCTCTGGATTTCATTGTCGCCCAGTGGGGGAGCAGGAAGATGCCAGGGAGCCGCCCGCCCCTGCCAGTCTAACCCCAGCAGCGCTTCCTCTGGCACTCCGACGCTGCTGCTGCTGCCGTGTGATGCAAAGGGAGAGGAATTTCTCAAGCAGGCACAGCCACTTAAGCCTTTATAGGTCAAAAAACCAACACCTCAGACTTCTTGCAGAAATCATCTCCAGGCTTGTGCAGTGCTCCAGCTTGTTCACGGAGCACCTGCTCTGAGCATTAACTCTTGCTGGACGCGGGAGGCACCTGGGGAACTCACTCGCAGTTTCCAAACTGGAAGTTTAGGTTTGGAAGTTTAAATTGGGAAGGAATTCTTCCCTGTGAGGGTGGGGAGGCCCTGGCACAGAGGGCCCAGAGAAGCTGTGGCTGCCCCTGGATCCCTGGAAGTGTCGAGGGCCAGGCTGGACAGGGCTTGGGGCAACCTGGGGTAGTGGAAGGTGCCCAGTAGTGGACGGGTAGTGGAAGGGGTGAACTGGGTGAGTTTGAAGGTCCCTTCCAACCCAGACCAGTTTGGGATTCTGTGATCTCTGTTGGGCCACTTCAGGAGCCTGAACTGCTGTTAAAAGTCCCATGGGAGTAAAAAACTGGCCCTTTATTACGGATGGAGGAACTAAACCTTTTAAACAAGTAGGTTGGAAGGAACATGTTTGGAACTTACTGACAATGTACAATCCATGAGCAGCTCAAGATTTTACCTGCCCTCAGAATTGCAGTTCCTGTGGCTCTTGGGAGATGAACTCCCTTTCACAGGATTGCTATAGAGATTTTTCAGCCTCTTTTTTTGATACTTCTGCTGCTCTAGTGGCTGACTTTTGAGTTTCCTTCTTGCCCTTGCCTCAGTCTCCACTTGGTACTGGAGAGAGCTGATGTTGGTTTGAAGGTAGATAGGAAAATAAGGAGTGTCTTGGAAAGAAAAGGAGAGAGTCACTGGAGAGGGCTGAAAGAAGGAGATTTTTCTAATTTGAATTACAACACATGCAAGTCTAATTGTGGAAGGAAAAAAATACCTTTTTATTTGAGAAATAGTTAGTCACTTACAGTCTTGTTTAGGACAGTTCAAGGATGATGAAGATTCAAGGATGCATTATTAAAACTGAGCATTAATATCTCTTTATTTGAGTGTGTATAACCCCCGTCTTCTACACAGGGAAGGGATGATTAGTCTGCAGAGTGGAAGGGATTGGTACAGTCTCTAGTTCTAGGGTGAGTATTTGGGAAAAAGCATTAAAAGTTTGGGAAAAGTCCCTATTAATGATATGCAAAAAGAGATGGATAACCTCACATTACACCAGGGAGGGCAAAGTGATCAGCAATCCCAATCCCTTCACATGATGACTCGTAGAAAATTCCAGTGGATGTGTGGAACGGTGGCACAGTCTCACTGATCAGGCAGCGTTTGGTACTAGTTTTCCCAGCATCCACTATTTCATTGCAAGTCTCACAATACTTTATTCCATTTCTGTACAAACTCAGCAGTTTTGTGTTGAGGAGATTGTAGGAGAAGTTTAACTTTCACCTACCCACAGAGTGCATTGTTTTAACTTATCACTGCAGGAAAACACCTTGAAGAAAATAAAAACAAACTTGAAAAAACCCACGGAACAAGCTCCCTAAAGGCTCTGAACCCCCAAGCCAAGGATTATCCTCCTTCCTCCTCTCCTCTCCCCGAAAAATAAATTATTTAAAAAGCATTCAAGTTAATCTATTTAGGATGGCTTGAGTGAGAACTGGAGGAGTAGCCTGAATCACATTTTTTTAAAAATAAATGTTTTTAAAAAAATGGTGTGTACAATTCAGAAGGAGAAAATCAAACACAGATCCATTCAGAGGAGGAGCGTGGTGTTCAGAACAGCAATGATAATTATCCCTTGGGATTGCTGCAATGAACCCTGTGGGATCACCCTGGACAATGGAGAGTGTTCCCGGTGTTGCAAGGCACATGCAGTTGGAATTGGAATCACCTACTTCAGTGCTCACACAGGTTTACACTCCCAGCCCATACCAAAGTAAATACTTCAGTAGTCTTCTATACTCCCAGCTCCTGCATCAACAAAAGGATGTTGAGTGCATAGTGTTGACAGACATCAAAGAAGTGGGAAAGTCGAACCAAATGATAATGGGGACTTAAATTACGTGTGAATAAACTGGTCAGATAGCACAATAGGAGGCAGTTCAAAGGAGCAGTTTCTGCCGCTTGGAACAGCTCGTACTGGAGTACACAGACTTGACTTGGCGTTAAGTAATGTGCAAGAGCTGCCTCAGAAGCAGCAACAATGGAGCCACTTGGCCTGACCACAGCACAGTAAAAATGGGTGCCTAGGTACCAAAAGTGTGACTCTGACACAAACCGGGAACGGGAAATTGCAGTGAATGGCTCCTACAGAGGAAGAAAACCCCACATTTTTACATGGGACTTAGATACTGCTCTGGAAAGGCTGAGAGATTTGCAATTGTTTAGCCTGGGAAAGAGAAGCTTCAGGGTTACCTGATCGTGGCCTTCCAGTACCTGAAGGAGCCAACAAGGAAGATGGAGAGAGACTATTTACAAGGGCCTGGAGTGACAGGGCGAGGGGGAATGGATTCAACCCAAAAGAGACAGTAGGTTTATATTAGATATTAGGAGAAAGTTCTTCCCTGTGAGGGTGGGCAGGCCCTGGCACAGGGTGCCCAGAGCAGCTGTGGCTGCCCCTGGATCCCTGGCAGTGCCCAAGGCCAGGCTGGACACTGGGGCTTGGAGCACCCTGGGAAAGTGGAAGGTGTCCCTGCCCATGGCAGGGGGTGGAACGAGCTGAGCATTAAGGTCCTTCCCAACCCAGACCATCCTGTGATTCTGTGATTCTATGAAAGTAGAAGCTGTCTTGAGGAACACACGAAGCAGTGACTCAGAAAGGCTGTAGTCACCTAGCACAGGGACGTTGGTAGTGTTAAAGAAACCATTTGGCCCAAACAGATCTCTTAGAAATTGAACATAGAGTGTGAGTGTAGTGTTGGCACTGTCCAGCGTAACCCACAGCGTGCATTAGTTCAGTATTGGTGCAGGATTTAAGTGTAACTGGAAAGGGAGCCATTAAAATCCAGATGCAGAGTAGGAACCTCAGTTAGAGTTGGCTGCTAGAAAAGGTTGAGCTCAGAGGCTGTTTCTGAACCTTCACCCCTCTCTTGAGCATATACAGGGGCTGAGCTGGAGCTTTCCATGGTGCGTCTTCTCCTTTTCTCATCCAGAAAACACGTGACAGGAAACTGTTCCCTGTTTAAGGAGTTTGAAGGACTTTAAACCTAAATCTCCCAGCTTCCTGGTGCACCATCAGGTGCTGGTTGTTGCTGCAATTGAATTATTTATGACAGTGGGCACAGATCCATCTTGAACTGAAGATTTTCAGTACTGAAAAGGTGATAGATCTGGAGGCCCCAGTGATGACTTGGGGCAGGCATAAATGGGAGACACAAACCTGACTGGAGCAGAGCAGAGATCTGTGGTCAGGAGACTGAACCCACAGGACTGGAGTGAGTGACAGTCGGTGGAGGATGTCTGGCCATGCACAGGCCCTGGAATACATCCAGGGAACAAGTGGACATTTCCCAAAGATAAGCTGGCAGAGGGGTGAGATTACAGGAGAAGGGAAGCAGGCCCCTGTTGTGCTTGCAGGCTGCAGCCAGACTGGATTTGTGGCAGAATGGTTCTGAACCATTAGAGAAATTACTTTTTTTCTGTGCTTCCATCAAGTGAAAGCTTTGGTGGGCATGTCCTATGGATTGAGAAAGGCTGTTCTGAACTGCGTGTGAATTCATTATTTTTAAATGAAAACTTTCAGAATTGTCAAAGTAATACAAACTACACCAACTCAGTATGATCAAAGAGAGCTCTGTTGTATCAGGCTGGATTTTGGACAAAAATTGACTTGCATTTTTATTTAATGTATCTCAGTGGTTTTCCATCCAGTGAAACATGCAAAAAACACGCCTAAAAGCCTAAAATGTTCACAACCTTGCCTGAAAGCTTTCTGTGGCCTTTGCCCAGAAGTCATAGTCTGAAAACAAGCAAGTTTCAACCTAAACTGAGAAAATTAACAAGTACAGTGGGAAATGTGCAGTGTGGTTTGACCTTCAGGTCTGTCATCTTCAGTATCCCAACAGTCTGTGTTGCATGGATTGCCAAGGGTCAAATAATTGAATTTTGGGTTATAAACAAAGCAGAAATGTAAAATGAATCTCAGTACAAAGGAATATATCACACTTGAGTAATGCGCATTCATATTTTATTACCGTTTTGGCCTTCCCTCCCTTCAAGGTCTTGAGGTCGCCTGCAGCAGGACAGGTGTAAAGTAGACAGAAGTGGTGTGGATGGTCATGGTGGTCTCTTCTGTCTTTGAGTTCTGTGATTTATTACTTCGTTTCAATACCTGCTTATTTTTCTCTGATTTCTCTGGCTGTAAAGAACAGGAAGCGCTGCACAGCCTTTCATTTGCCCACAACACTTTCAGGCTGCATTAAGGAATTGTAATCACATCTCATGCTTCGGAGCTTTGGGCCTGCTGCCAGCACAGCTCAGGCGGGAGTTGGCCAAGAGTTGTCTTGGGACCTTTTCATCTTGTTTTTAGGAGCATCAAGGATTGGCCTGACTTCAGAACAAGGCACTCAAACATGTAGGTCAGTGTTCAAAGGTAGTAGAGAGAAGATTGGTTTGGATGTGCTTAGGTTGTATGGGTTACTCCTGTGCTGCCAGATTTCTGTGGAAGACTCTCTTCCCCCCTGCAGCCACCCCGTTCAAATTACCTGAAATTTTGGGTGTGTATCCTCTTCCTGTGCGTGTTGAGATCTGAATCATCTGCCTAAATCAACGGATGTATTCTCACCTCGTCACTTCCCCATCCCTGAAGGGGCAGGTTAAGGGCATTAGTGGCCCTTTGATCTCTCTTTTGTTCTCCATCTCAGTAATTTGGTCTGCAGTGATCAAATGGGTTAATCTAATGCTTATTACTGTGCTCAGCATCAGGATAGTGGCAGAGATGTACTGGGTTGTTAAACACAGCAGTTCTGACTGAGGAGTTGAATAAATTCCTCTGGCCATAAACTCTGTGAAACAAATTGAAAGCTTTTGACTGAGTTTGGTTATGACATGTTACTTCTGAATGTAAGTAAAGCAGTTTGGGGATTAACTTTGGTTTGTTTTGGTAAAAGGTATGTGAATTCTAGTTCAAAACTGCATGAAAGGATAGATGTCAACTTTCTTCTTCCAAGGCTCCTTAGCAGCTGTGGTTCCATGGGGTCTGTGTTGGGCAGCACTGTGGTGCAGAACTGTAGGATTGAGTTGGATCCAGATGTAAAAAATGAACAGCACTCCAGTCCTGTTAGAGATGTGAAACAGTTCTCCTTACAAAGGCCAACAAGCCAAAAAACAGAGCAGGGCAGGCACAGTGAAGGCACTGTCTAGAACAGGTGTGGAGCGATGGCTGCGTGGCAGAGCAGAAGAGACAAGTTCTAGGGGGCGAGTGGAGAACACTGGTTCTTTCATTAGTTGAATTTTGTGCAGGATCCTGCACCAAAATGTTGCTTTCAGATTGTTTAGGGAACGTCTCTAAGGATGAAAGTCAACTAAAAGAGTGAATTGTGGTAATTCCCGTAGCTTCCTGTGTGTCAGTTTGAATCAGAAGTTAAATCTTGGCAAGTTGGTCTCTTTACACCACCATCCAGTGTAGAGATACAGCTCCAGAAACCCAGTCTTGACTACTTTTGAGAGTAGTAAGAGAGATGGTGTTTGTGTTTGTGTTTCTTCTCCAGTCCTGAGTCCTTTTCCTTGCAAAATGATCTGAAAAACTTTTCATTTACTAGGACAGTTCTATTCCAAAATAAGTGGAACCTCCTCAAGATCCTGAAGAGATAAGAGTTCCCCTTCATCTGCTTGTGATGCTGTACCTGTGCTGTTCCTTTGTTCCCCAAGTGTCCTGTTGGATGGTAGTCCTGCAGCCATGCTGTGGGTGCACATTGTTCCTAAGTGTCAGTGCTGGAGACTTCTTTTCTGTACGTGCTGTTCTTGTTCAGCAGCAGTTCACAGAAGGATTTAGGCTGTTGCCTGTCAGCATTTGCTTCCAACTCTTCGCTCTCCTCGGAGAGATAATCTGGTCTTTCCATTGCCTCCTTCAGAGGACCTCCCACCTCTGTTTTGTCACTCCAGGGGACCAAAAGCTGCTGTTTGTAAACTTCACACAACTTCCCCATGAGAGAAGCACGTCAGATTTGAGTGATGGACGAACCCCATGTGCTTGTACAACACGCAGCCCTTACGTTAAAAAAGATCATCAAACAATTCATGTTGGCTTTTGATTGAGAAACCATTATTTCATCATTTCTGGCAGTTGCACGTGGTTATGGCCTGAGTTGGTGGCAGCTCTTGTCTTCATGCTCCTTCTCTGGCTGCCTCTTTTGTGGTTGCTTTCTCCTTGGCCTTTTCCATGCCCTCATTCGAAATCCTGCTTCTGAAAAGCCAAAGTGACAACCATGTACTTTATTCTTGCTGGGGTGTTAAGAGGCCAAAAGTAATCCACAGTTACGTTTTAATTTAGAAAAGAGTGACATGAAATCAAATAAGTTCATTCAAAAGAATCTGAGAGGGCAACTAAGAGTTACATCCTTTGCATCAAAGTGTTTGAGAACACTACAGTAAGAATTAAGATAAAATGTACCTCTCAAGAAATTATTGAAAAATGAAAAAAGCATACCAGGATACCTAAACATAAAAGTAAGAAAGTATATAAAAGCATCCTGGAAAAGCAAGAAATTTGGTAAAGTTAGAAAAAAAGAGGAACAACCTGAAAATACATGGAGACAGGGAAAAGAGAAGAGAAATAACTTGAAAATGGTAATGCTAGGTTCTCTTCAGTCACAAGCAGAACGCTCACCTGACAGTTGGTAGGATCTATAAAAATTAAAGTCTAAAAGCGTGCTTAGGGCAGCTAAACTCCCAGCGGAAAAATGAATGCAATTCTCCTTGTGCTTTCATCTGTCTCAGGCTGAAATGTCTGGAGAGGAGATGGTGGTGGAGATAGACATAATTACCACTATCAGTCACTGGGATCAGGTGGTATTCACCCGAGGACTGGGGAGGATGAAATCGTTGAACTATTAACTTGTCTATGAACTCTTGTTTAAAATCCCTGGAAGGTGCCTGATGGGATCCCAGTTTTTCTCTGGGCTCCAATTCATCCACTAAAGCCCAGAGCAGTGTGTTGTAAAATGATAAGCTGATGGAAATTATGACACAGGGTGTTAGGAGTGGATGTGAAGGAGTCAACAGAGGCATCAGTTGGGCAGGTCTGGCTGAATTTCCCAAATGCAAAGACTTCCAGGGAAACTAAGATGTGGATTAAGAAGGAGGCTCCTGGATAAATAATTGTTGGAAGGTAAGAAGCAGGTGGAGGGAATAACTGGCAGATGTCCCCTTCGGAAGGAGCCTGTGGCTGCAGCTGTGTGTGCTGTAGCTGTGCTCTCCCAAGTGGCGATGACCGCGTGGAAACGGGAATGCTTGGTAATATTGTAGAGCTTTCCAATACATGATCTAATTAGAAGTAATGGAGACAAGGTTCATCTGTGAATCATTGCATGACCTTATGAGACCAAATACTTGAGGAGAACGTGGAGAATCAAGTCATTTCTTCACATTCAGGTGATGGGCTCTGATTTGCCCTTTGCCAGAACTGTGTCTTGTGATTTTAACAGAGTGGTCTGTGCAAGTGTCAGCTTGGTATGTGGTGGTTGTCATGAAGACAGAGGGAACATTAGCAGTGAAAATGAGAGAATAAGCCAGAGAATCTCTCTGAGCTCCTGTGGAAATCCCAGGTACATCCAGATCCTGAATCCTGTGTGAAGTTCTGTTCCCCACAGCTCTAAAAAAACAGTAGCGGTATTGGAAGATGCTTGGAGAAAAACGCGAGGATAAAAAGAAGCATAGTTTAAAGCAAAAAGTTTTATCAAAGGAACAACAAACTGGACTAACTCTCTTCTGGCTGGAAAAGAGGCAGCCAAAGGGTGATACGAAGGAGATCCACAGAGTCATGCATAGGGATTGACTGTTAGTCTCTCTACATATGAAAATAATGGGACATCATATGAGGCTACAAAGAGTCGGGTTCAAAGGGAAGTGCTCATCACTCACTGTACAATTAACATGTACAATCCCTTGCTGCAGGAACTGCTGGGAATGCTGAAAGTTTACAGAGGTTCAAAAACCACTGGAACTAATGAATGGGAGAAGGCTCCATCAATGGCTATGAAATAACCGGTCCTAGCTTTGCCTCAGGGAGTCTAGAAAATATTGGAGGCTTGGGGAATGTCTTGGACAGAAGCCCTACAAGCTTGTCCTGTTTTCACTTCTCCTTCAGATATCCATTGTTGGCAACTGTCAAGGCAAAGATGCTGGGCTGGATGGACCTTTGGTCCAAATCCACCCTTGCATTCTCCTCTCCTGCAGAAATGTTCCAGCCCCAGCCCCACCACCCTCAGCACCAGCCCTTCCAGCCGCCCTCTGCTCTGTTTGGGCGAGTCTGGGTGGAAAAACTGCAACAGGTACCTCCCTCACCCTCCATCACTGATGTGGAGCTCTGCTGTTTGTTCACATGGAAGGCACTGCAAGGTTCCTTAGGTTCGATTATTGAAAATTTCACAACATGGCTTTCAGCTGGTGCTGTTAATTGGCGTTTGAAGCCCTTGGCACTTTGGCCTTCATATCAAGGAATCTAGGAATGGCCTGAGTCGGAAGAGACCTTAAATATCATCTTGTTCCACCCCCCTGCCATGGACAGAGACACCTTCCACTAGACCAGGTTGCTCCAAGTCCTATCCAGCTTTACTGGACATACCATTTTTATTCTTTGTCACCTTCATCCTTCATGATTCCCTCAAATGTGTTCCACTGTTGGGCTAATAACTCGCTGTGTATATCTCAAGCAGCAGAACCTGGATCTTTGATACCTTCCAGAGAGTTTGGGTACAGCACATGCTGTAGCGAGTTATCTTCTCTTTATAAGAGCTATATCTCAGTAACAGTCAGATATTCCTGCATTTGAAATAAGAGTCTCTCTGCTTATTAGAGAATATGTATTTTTTGAAGGTCTGTTGGCATATTCCTCTTTCCTTGCCTAGAGAATGAATCAAGGTAACCTGCAAACATCAGATATATGATCACCAATAAAACCAGTTGGTGTCGAATCATAGAGTCATTTAAGTTGGGAAAGATCTTTAAGATCATGAAGTGCAACTATAAACCATAAACATTTATCTTGAAACAAAAAGGACTGAGACATCATACTGCTGGGGAAAAAAACCCAGCCATAATCCTATGGCCATTAGCTGAATTACTCTACACTGCTAATTTGATTAAGCCCCTAAATTTAATTAAGCCCCTGAATGGCCATAAGTACTTTGTGTGTTTTAGAAAGATCTGTTTTATTTAGAGATACCAGATAAATAAATCAGATAACTACTTCTGGGACATAAATTCTTACCCCCACCTGGGACGTGTTAAGTCAAAATTAGCTTCAAACCCTTGCCAATGATACCATTTTAGATTTTGGGGAAAATTTCTTCATTGAAAGGTTGTTCAGGCACTGGCAGAGGCTGCCCAGGCCAGTGGTGGAGTCCCAGTCCCTGGAGGGGTTTAACAGCCCTGTGGATGTGGCACCTGGGGACTTGGGGTAGTGGTGGGCTTGGCGGTGCTGGGGAGAGTGGTTGGACTTGATGATCCCGGAGGGCTTTCCCAACCTAAGCACTTCATGTTTCTATGATTTGCATTTTTAAGTCTTCTTGTTCAGCCAATGTCAGAGAAGGTGTTTTGACGTCCTGTGGTTTGTCTCAATCCATGAGCCAGGGAATGCAGCGTGCCTGGTGGAGCCCAGCACTGGAAATTCTGGCTGTTCTAGGGGCAAAAAGATGATTTAGCTGACAGGCCACAAGTGGGAGATGTGGGATAATGCCCTAAAGGGCAGCTTGCAGAAACAAAGGGCTTTGCAAAATCCACTTCTTCAGGTGCCAGCAAGTCCTGGCCCTGTTGCCTACAGGCCAGCCTGTTCCTTGGAATCCTGGTAAAACTTTCTTGATTTTGCAGCCTGAAGGATTAATTGATGCCTCTCTAATCCTTCTTCCCCAAAAGCCAAGTGCAAGATAAAGGAAGAAGGTGATTTTGCGGGCTTTGGTCTGGCTGGGACAGGCTGAGGAAAAGTTACCGCCAGAGGGACTGGAGCATCTTGCCTCTTCTCACCCCTGCTGTGTTTCGGTGGTCCTGGGTGGTTCACTGGGCCTGGTGAGCTGTGATGTACAGATCACACCAGTGCAGACACCTGGGCGACTATTTCTGTCCATCTGAGGGATTTTCAATTTTCTTTAACTCTCTTGTCCAAAAATTCTGTAGGAAGCTTTGGCTGAGGAGTGTTGACTTCTACCCCAGCATGGGATCTTAAGCAAGATCTCACCATCAAGACACCACGAGCCTGTGGCAGTTTGTTTATTGTTCTAACCATGTTCCTAAATGTGACTTCCCTGGCAGCACGAAATTCTGCCAGAGGGTGAGAAGGACCCACTGCTAAATTTCTGACATCCGGAGTCTTTGGTTCTCCTTCCCAGATAAGGTTTCTTACGTGTTTTCCTGAGGTCATACCTAAGTTTCACTGGAGCCAGAAAATAGCCCTTCTTTTCCCCCCAGTGGCCCCCAGACCTTCATGGACAGAGATCTTTGTTTCCTCAGACACTGATGTCAAGCAGAACATCTCCGTCTGTTTGCCCAGGACCAAACTCCTCAGCAGGCCTCTGTCCATTTGTATCGTGAGCTGGGAGACAAGGAGGTGCAGTGATCTGGTAATTGCATAACATACTGTATCAGGAGATGTTGTGATAGTGCCCAAGTGTTGTGCCTCCGGCCATCAGTAAATTCCATCAAAGGTCAAGTTGTTCGATGGCCTCTCCAGAGGATGGCTCCATTCCTGACGTCTGCATGGCTGTGGAGTTCCATGAGGCTCTATACCATTGCTGATGTTTTCAGGAATGCTGCCAAATTAGGCAGATTGTGGTTTGCAGACTACTCTAAAGTGCTTGAGATGCCCCCTCCACTTATTGTGGAGAGAGATTTACTGCTCGGAGTTGCCTCCTGAATGTGTATGTGGATTGATAATTTAAAAGAGAAAAGGAGATAATGGGATAGTAATTGGGCTGTTTGGAGATGTACAAATCCACACGAACTACTCTCCCTGCTTCCACTGGAGTCTAGTGCTTGGGGTGAGTTGTAGGCCGACAGTGGGGAGTCTGTCCCTGCTTCCTGTTCTGAACACATACACGTGGAAGTGTGCATCCCAAAGAACACTGCTTAATGCTGGGAAGCATTTTCCTTCTTCCACGGCAGTATTGGGACGCTTGTGCCATGACTTCTGAAGTGAGGGGAGAAAAAGATGGAATGAAACTGGTGGTAATTTTGGGTGGCCATAGTGCTTTGAGCAAACGAGATGAATGCGGGGAGGGAGAGGCCGATGTTTCCATGAAGGCAAACTTCCTTATGTTTGTTTAATTCTGTTGACCACGTTAAGAACTTCGAGAGATTTTTAATACCTTCTAAACTCCGGCTAAGCATCTGTGTGAACGTGGGCTTAAGGAGCGGGGCTGGAGAGCTGTGGGTGTTTTGGGACTATTCCTTTGCTTCCCTGAAAAATCCTGTGCACCCAGGTGAAAGCTGCTAAATCTGAAGACCTTTGGGGAATTTTTTTTTTTTAATGTGTCTAGGTTAGCACAGATTTGAAGGACAATTTTGTATTGAATCGTAGCTTGTCTGTGTCCTGGTGGAGGGGTCGCATTGCCTGGAGAGGTCAGTGATGGTTTGGCTGCCTCGTGGCCCTGCAAACCAGTCCACAGTTTGGGTGCCTGTTACGGATTTCTTTTAATCCAGTTTGGCAACTCCTGTGATCTTCGATCTCCTCCATCTGAATTGTACCCAGAGGTTCACATCTGACCTTTTGACCATGATATCAGTCTGGCAGGCTATGTTAATTTGTTATTTCATCATGATACTGTCCTTTCATTGACCTTTGGTTGTTTTCAGAGTCGTGCTTTCCCGAGTACAAGTCCCTCATCCTTTGTATTTTCTGAGCTCTTTGTTCTTGGATTATATTGGTGTCTGAAACTGTGTCTGGTCACACTAAAATGTCCGTTTCCCATGTGGAAGAGACATTAGAGCTGGTGGCAAGCCTTGTTTTTGACATTGTTTATGATGGTGCAGGACTTGGTGTTTGTTATCTGCAGCAAGATTGCCACAAAGAACTAATCTAAGTTCCTCCATTTGATTGACTTTTCCAGTTAAATAGGTAGTTATTAAATGATTAAATTTAATTTATTAGAGCAGGGTGAAGAGAACAGAACAATGTATGAGCATCTCAAGTGCATTTCTGATTTATTCTTCACCTGTGGAAACTTCAGTGTGTAGAGTCTTGCCCATAGAAATGTTTGAAGCCTGACTGTGACGTGTATCTGAATTATTCATTAAGCAAATCTCTACCAAACTCCCTTTTCTCTCTCCAGTTGAGAAATGAAACATCTTGGGGTAAAAAATGAACTGAAACATCCTGCTTATCAAATGTTTCTGTAGAAGTTATTCTCTTTTTCTTACACAAAGCCCAGTTCAGTGATGTGTTCACCCAGTGAGCGCCGGTGGAGGGGGAGAACTTTGAGTTTCAAAGTAATTTCTTTAAATTTGGATGTTCAGCTGTGTTTTGCCAGAGTTCAGAGTAACTTCAAGAACTGAACTATCTTTCAGATTTATTTACAGGGAAAATGTATCTGCCATTTCCACTCAGGCTGCACCTGTAAGCTGATATCTTTGGGGTTTCTCTGAGCTTCGCTGGTTTGTTTTGCTTTGTTTCGCACCATGTTTTAACAAGATAAGCATCTGTCCGTATTTTCCCTTCATTTCAGTAATTGCCTTCTTTAGTGACCCATTTCCTGTGCTCTTCTGTTCAGGTACTGAGACCTCTGTGCGCAGCCCACGTACCCCAGTGCACAGAGCCCTCACTTAATCGTATTATCATCTCAGGTAATTCATTAAAAGCTCCTCAGAGCAGCAAATGGAACAAAAAAAAGCACTCCTCTCAATTCCCTCCCCAAAGACACAACCCTTGTAAACAGAGCTGCTGACCAGATGCCTGGAAATTTGACATCATCAGCCACTGAGGTGGGAACTGAGCTTCTTTCAGGTTTTCCGAGTTCTTTCACTGAAATCATTTAGCTCCCCAAAAATTCAATCCAGTTGTTACCAACTCAGTGTTTGCCACTGTTCTGACGTGCTGCAGAGCAATAAAGAAAAAGACACGAGTTTGAGTATATGCAAGATTCGAACCATAAAGGGGTTTATAACAAAAGCACAATAATTGAGGTTCTGCATCAAATAAATAAGGAAACAACTCTGTCTCTTGAAGCCAGATGTGATATGCTCTCTTAAAAGGAGCTGAGCAAGTGTTCAGGTCTGTTCAGCATCCTCAGAACTCACATTCGTGATCTTGCTTGATAAAAGTCCTGGATAACTGTGATGCAGCCACCTCGGGAAGCAGGGAGATGCCTGCCTTGCAGGAACATGGGAATGCAATGTACTTTTACCTGCGACTGACTGGTAGTTCAGGCTCAAATGAGAAGTCAAGGTTATAAATTCAGGGAACTGAACAAAAGTCACGCTGATAGTGCCTCTTCTCGTTATTGCCGGGCAATATTGTTTCGGTCTTACTGGGACGGTGTTGGGTCAGTGTTTGTATCGGTGTGATCCTGCCTGCAGCCAAGCTGACACAGATTGTTGTGTTCGTGTTCGCGCTGCCGAGGTGTCCAGCGGCCCCACAGACGTGCTGCAGAGGGAGGGGAGCGAGGCTGAGCTGGACCGGGCCAAGGGCAGCAGGAGAGCGACTGCGCTACCTCTCTCGGGGAGCCCACGATAAACCCAGCCTTGCTAAACTGCCTGATTGGTTTAGTTACTTGACATCAAAGCCTGGAGCCAGGTTTAAAGGAGGTATGGAAGCCTGAGCCAAGAGTTTAATTCTGTATCGGCTCTGCTGCCTTTTTTTCCCCAGCAATAATAAACCAATAATAATCGATCGGGATATTTCAGCCAAGAGAAGAGAAAGCTCCAGTGTGACCTAACTGTGGCCTTCCAGCACCTGAAGGGAGCTGACAGGGAGGTTGGAGAGAGACTATTTACAGAGGCCTGGAGTGCCAGGACAAGGTGGAATGGCTTCCCGCTGCCAGAGGGCAGGGTTGGATGGGATATTGGGAAGGAATTGTTCCCTGAGAGGGTGGGGAGGCCCTGGCACAGGGTGCCCAGAGCAGCTGTGGCTGCCCCTGGATCCCTGGCAGTGCCCAAGGCCAGGCTGGACGGGGCTTGGAGCACCCTGGGACAGTGGAAGGTGTCTCTGCCCATGGCAGGGGTGGAACTGGATGAGCTTTAAGGTGCCTCCAATCCAAACCATTTTGGGATTCTGTGATTCCATGATATTAGATAGTGTTGAACCTCTCCCAGCAGTGCACTGAGGTCTCTGCTTCCATAAATTGTTCTGTCCTCATCTCCTTAGGGTCAGAGTTTTTGTACAGACAAGAGACTTGCTTTGCTGGTTCTAAAATAACACTTTTCTTACTTTTATTGGAGAACATGACGTCAAAGGTGCCTTTACTTAGAAGTCAGAAAAAAATTTACCTAGAAGTGAAAAATAAGATCTAAGATGGTGCTTCTTTCTTCAGGGAAACCAGTCCCTTCTGTTAGACTTGACCTCTCCAAAAGGTTGTTTTTTGTGCAGAGGAGTTTTACCTCTTTGGTGGAAAGTCACTGGAAAGGGCTGGGGTCAACCGCTTGAACACAGTGTGGGTGTCTGTCACAGGGCAGATGAACCATGCGAGGGCCCAGGGCTTCTGGGCTTGTCTCTGAAGGGAGATGGGGCAAAGCAGCTCAGCAAGTGTGGGCTGCGCGCAGACACAGTGAACGTGGCAGGTGCTTGGAGTCAGGAGAGAAAGCCCAGTAGGAGAAAAAGATCAAGGTGGGTCCATCCTCCCAAATCTCAGCATCAGGAGCTTTGGGGTCACCCAGGTTGGAAATGACAGACGGGATACTTGCATTGTTAGCTGGAATGGATCTTGCCCCATGGTTATCTGGATCTTTTATATCTCCACGTCATCTGTCACCAGGGAATGTCACTCTGAGTCTGTGAGAAGAATTCTTTTTGTTTATTTTAAACTTTTTCGTTTCCTCTGGAAGTGGTTTGAGGTGACACCTTCCTCTTTGCATCATGAAGAATAGTGAATAATTAATCTATATTCGCATCATTTGCAGTGTTCACAACTTTATAAGGCACCATCCTCTTCTGGATGGAGCATCCTGGGCTCCTCTTACCCACAAACAATTTCCCACCTTTTTGCTACCTGTCTGTTTTTGCTACCTGTGGCCTTTTTCATATTCTCCCTTGCTGAGATAGAGTTACCATTACCAAATGGACTGTTGGGCTGTAAGTGTGCCATGGACAGCATTTCCCAGTCATTTTTCCCATAAATTCCTAACTTAATCTGATTTATTGGGTAGGGCAGAAATATATATATAGAAAAAAACCCCAGATACAGTGCCTACCACCAGTGTGGCGTTTTCAGAAAGTGTTCCAGAATGATTCCAGGATCTCCCCTGAGTTTAATGACCTATTTTAAAGTCTATACCCTTGTCTTTGTGGCTCAAATGGTTGTTCCCAGGCACATCCCTTTGCCCTCACTGGTGCTGAATTTCCCCTCTCCCAGCACAGAGCCATTTCAGCAGCAGCTGCACACTGGGCTGATCCCAACTCCTTGCTGAAGAGGACTTGCTCTTCTTTTTCCCTAACTCCTGCTTTCCGCTCTCCTACTTTCTATGCCATAACTCCTCCCTCACTTGCTGTGACCCCAAGCCTTGTGAGACCCTTTCCCAAACCTGTCCAACTCACTACAACTGCAGCAAATGCTCAATTTTACTTGCTGGGTTCATTTTCTGGTGATTTCATGAGCTGAATGAGCTCATGGAGGAGTCAAGGACAGGGTGAGCAGTGGGGAGTGTGTGGCCAGGAGCATGGGAGGAGGTGGGAGCTGTTGGCATCCATCGTGTTGCTCAATAAACCATCCACTGGGTAGCCTGAGATCCTTCATGCAAGTCTTCCCAATCAGTCTGACATTGGATAATTTGGATTTGGAGATGTTTGTAACTCAAAAAAATACTGTTTCATCTGCAAATTTTGTCACCTCATTAATTTACCCTTTCCCATGTAATTTATGACCATGCTGAAATGCTCTGCATGGGAACTTCCTGACTTCCTCCGTTGTGCCCCATGATGCAAACAATTCATGTAGCTTTTTTTGCAAATATTTTTTGAGTGCATCTTTCATTCCCTGAGTTATTTGTTGGTCACAGAGACTCACTAATAGACATCCTGCTTCTAATGTGTTGAAAAAGGCTTTATTGTTTGTGTGGGAGCCCCTGGCATGTTTTTCTCTTTTGACCAGTCTCCTTAACTTGCCAGAATTACAGTCTTTGCTTTGTTATCCTTTGGTTTCATTTCAAAGGTTTCCTTTTCTTTCTTATCTTCTCCTTTCCTTTATTATTCACTGTTGGGTTTTGGGGTCCAGCTGAAGTCCTGGGCTTAATGGTGTAAATTTACTCCAAGCCTCCAGCAGGAAATCTCTCAACATTTTCTATGTAACCCAAAAATATTTTGCCTCCTCATTTGCTTTCTAAAATGTTTTTCCAACTACTTTTCTTGTTCTTAGTCTTTCTAACGGTTTGAGAATGTTTTATTTATTTATTTATTTATTTTTCTTTCGTACAAATAGAGGAATTCGAATATATAATAGGCACCATTAGAGAAATAATCTGTATTCAACCAACCTCGCAGGGCACTATCCCAAATTGCACCTACTTTGGATGTTGCTCCAGATTGCTCCATAAAGAAGTTGATAAAGATACCAAAATCTGTCTTTTGATCAGACTTCAATACAACATTTGCCCTGCCTGTATGGCCATGATTGAAGTCACCCATTAATTACGGGCTGCCCAGGGAGGTTTGGAGTCCCCATCCCTGGAGGTGCCCAAGGAAGGCCTGGACGTGGCACTCAGGGCTCTGGGCTGGGGACAAGGTGGGGATCGGGCACAGCTTGGACTCGATGGGCTGGGAGGGCTTTTTCAACCTCACTGATTCTGTGATTCTGTGGTTAATACTGTGCTTTTCTACTTTTGTAACCTCCCTCACTTGCCTTTGCCTTTCCTGGTCGCTGGCATCACCACAGAGAGGTCATCAGTTGGTAGCTTTGGTATTTGTTTTCCATACTGGCGTGGAATTTCAACCTACAGATCTTCGAAACTCTTTCATGCAATTAAATATATATTAGTGCAGTCCACCGTATTATTCCTGTATCTCTGTTATCACAACATCATCTGAATTAACTTCTTTACCTTGAATCTCCCAGGTGCTTATGAAATTAATTTTATAATTTAAAAGTAGGCAATTTGATATACCCATCTTAACTTCAGGCTTGGGTTTTGTGTTTGCATTAGAGGTAAATATTTATATATATTTATACACACAAATGTATATCTGTGTATATATACACATATAGATACACACACACACACACACACACACGCATATGTACATATACATATACACATTTATTCATCAAACCGGAATGGTTTGGTTTGGGAGGGACCTTAAAGATCATCCAGTTCCACCCCCCAGGTTGTTCCAAGCCCCGTCCAGCCTGGCCTGGAGCACTTGCAGGGATTATTGATACGCAGAGCATTCTTGCATGTGGGTATCAGTGCAATATTCAGTTTTTTAAGTGCAGGAATTAAGAGACAAATTTTATCCCCTGATACCAGCTACGAATGCATAAAACCTGACTTGCAAAATGACTTTTGGGATCTGAAGGATCAGCGTGGGGTGCTGCTGGAGACGGGCTCTCTGGCAGCTGCGGTGCCTTGGGAAGTGCAGCGGGGTGAGAAAGGCTCCCTGGAGTGCCTGGCCTGGAGCTGAAACCAGGCACAGACGGAGGCAGCGATGGAACGTCTGCAGTGCTCGATCTCTGCAAACGTTCATCAAAGTCTGAGCAGGCAACAAGTTTCCTCTTGTTGTGTCCTGGCTGGATCTCGCTCGCAGACAGCACGCCACAATCCTCATCTTCCCTTGCCATCCTTCACTCCAGCAGCAGCTTTCCCGAGCCTCAGGCACCACAAGCTCTGACTCATTTACTTAATATTCCTCTAATGAAACTGCCCAGAGCTCTGGACCTATTCTCCTCCAAAACAATCCTTCTCCCTATTTTTCCACACCCTTCACTTTCTTCTTGGCTCCCATCACATTCCTAATCAGACTTTAGCTGAGCTCCGCTGAGCAGACTTTCTCTTCCATTCTCTTTGGGACCCCTCATGTCCTGCCAGCCCAGGGAAGGTGTGAGTGGCAGTGGAGGGACCAGGTGACCTTTAGAGCAAAGCCAGGAGGGCGAGAATCAAGCAGAAGTTTCTTCAGCCGCGGTGCAATGGGGAGAGGGGGATGGACATCCCGGTGGCCTCCCCACCCTGGGTTTGGAGCAGGACCCTGGGTAGCTGGAAGCTGCACTGCTTCCTGGGCATCCTTCGCTGTGGCAGGGGAGCTGGAACAAGCACAGGTGCTTCTTCCAGGAAGGACGGGAATGGCAGAAAAGGCTGAGAATGGGACATCTCCCCCAGGGCTGTCTGTACTGGTTGGGTGGGCTGGAGAGCACTGGGATGAGCAGAGCCCCAGCCCAGGGGCTGCCACCAGAATCAGCCAGACAGCAGCTGTGGAAATTCTTGCCCAGCCTTGTTGAGGACCCTGTTACCACCATAATTCAAAGATGACAAGGTGGTAGCATTCCTGGAGTCCTGATCTCTTTATTTCAGGACCTGAAATCCCAGGTAGCAGCCCCAGACTGCTTGAGGGAAGCTGGCCAAGATGATTTTTTTCTTTTTGTGGAACCTGCATCTTCCAGGATCTACCTGAGGCACCTCCCAGGCATCTCCTGGATCTCTCTTTTCATATCTCCTCCAGGCAGCTGATTTCCCACGTACCGTCTCCCAGAGTCTTTTAATCTCTGATTTAGGCACTGGATATCCCAGGTAGCAGTCCCAGACTCCTCCAAGGAAGTAATCTGAAATTATTTTTCTCCTTTCATGGAAACCTCATTTTCCAGGATGCACCAGGCATCTCCAGGAGTCTTTTCACATCTCCTTTTGGGAGCTGAGATCCCAGGTAGCAGCCCCGTACTCCTCCGAGGAGGTACCCAAGGGGCTGTTTCTCTTTTGAAGGAAAGTCTCTGTTTTGGGATCCACCTGAGCCCCTTCTCAAGCATTTCCTGGAGTCTTGATTTCTGATTTCAGGGACTGAGATCCCAGGTAGCAGCCCCACACTGCTCCAGGGAAGCTTCCCAAAATGTTTTTGCTCTTTTGGTGGTAGCTCTCTGTTCCGGGCTCCAGTTAAGACTCCTCAAATATCTGGAGGGTGGGCTCCGAGCAGGGCCCGGGCTCTGCTCCGGGGCCCAGCAGTGGCACCAGAGGAACGGGCAGGGACGGAGCCCAGCAATTCCCCCTGCACAGGAGGCAGAACTTCTGCCCTGGGCAGTGCCCAGCCCTGAACAGGCTGCCCAGGGAGGGGCTGGAGTCTCCCTCAGCGGGGATATTCCAGAGCCCTCTGGACACAGTCCTGTGCCCTGTGCTCTGGGCTGGCCCTGCCTGAGCAGGGAGGTGGCACCAGGGACCCTCTGTGGTCCCTTCCAGCCTGGCCCACTCCAGGATTCTGTGGGATAAAGGGAACTGCAGATGCTCAGCACACATTCGTTGGCAATGCTGAGGTCCAGGAATGGGGAGCTTCACCTCCTTCCTCCCTTCCCCAGCTCCACTGACTTTGCCTCTTCCCTGCTCAGACACTGGCACTGAGAACTGGGAGTAGCCCATTTTTGTCTATTTTATATAAATACCAGTAGTGGAAGCACTGCGTGAGAGGCTGTGAAAGTTGTGTGGTGGGAGCAGAGGGAGAAAGGAAACGTACCTAGGGGTAACCAGCACAGCCATGGGTTTTCCTGGATGTGGGACACAAATGGTGCTGGAATGGATCTGCCCCAGTTGGACTGCTCAGGATGGCACAGCTGAGTCAGGAGATGCTGGTGGGCCTGTGGTGTTACCTGTACTAGGATGTAGGGACTGTCAGGGGGATTTCAAACCATTATGCATTGTTGGTGGGGTTTTTTTGGTCTGTATTTGTTATTTTACTGAGTCTAAAGGACTTTGAAGGACTTTGGTCCTCTTGGGAAGCAGATGGGGTTGATCTGGAGCAGGACTGGCTGCCCAAGGAATGATGTTTCTTCCTAGGGCTGGAAAACATGAAACCTGTGGACTTGGCTTCTCAAGCTCAGTGTTGATAAGCAGATCCCTTGCTCCTAAGGAACATGTCCATCCTCAGGATTTCTTTTTAAAAGCGTTGCTATGACATCTGCAGAATGGTTGCATCCAGGGCAGAGGATTTAGTAGGATATTGGTAAATATTAAATAACAGGTGGGTGGATGTTCCTGCCCAGATCTGGAGTTGTTGTGTGGAGGATTTCTTCCTCCTGAGCAGCTCTGAAGGATGCAAAGGGTGGTTCTGAGCAGCAGGAGAGAAGGATTTGGGTTTGGGTGGATGACGGGGCTAGTGAAGGGCACATGGGGCAGATGCGTAGGGAGGTTATGGGGGGAGGTTTGGCTCTGGAGGAGGGAATTAGTGGGGTGAGGAGGACTGTCCAGGGGTGCAGATCAGAGGAGCGGAGCCATTTCCCGTGCGTGAGCTGGAGGCTGGTGCTGAACAAGGCTGGGCAGGGGCTGGTGTGTTGCTGGAGCTGCACACACAGAGCTCTCCTGCTCCCGAAGCCTGTACAGACAGGCTTGTGCTCCTCAAAGGAGGGATCGGATTCTTGCCCTCCGGGGGTTTCCAGCCAGCTCGCAGTTCAGAGGAGTCCTTTCTTTCTCCTGCTGTTCACGCCCTGCAAAGAATTTTCTATCAACAAAAGAAATTGTTTTATAATCAACTTGATGTTCATCTCCAGTTCTGGGCTGTGAAAGGGGTTTTGAAGGACCAGGGAACTGGAGTCTGCAGGTTGTGGAAGCAGAGGACAGCAGGCAGTGACACAGCCCTGCTGGGATGGAGTGGAGGAATTTTGGGGACACTCCAGAGCCAGTGAAACTCTTGGGTGCATCTCTGAGAGTGGGAGCAGTTGGACAAAATGCAAAGCAAAGGAATAATCTCTGGAAAGAAGGCGTTGGGGAATCCCCTGTGTGTGCCATGGTAGGCTGAGAAGACTTTTGCTCGTGGAACTTCTCTGGCTGGGTTTAAAGTCTGTTGGGTTCTCCATGGCATGAAGGTCCTTGAAATGTTGGTTGTAGCTCAGGCTGCACCTCAGCCAATAGGACCATGTGAAACTCAGAAAGATTTTGTTTGAACACTGTTATCATTCTAGGGTAAAACCAGTCCTGTTAAACCCTACTTGATGGCAGCCCTGTTGTGAACCTTCTCAGGTCAGGCTGGGCAGAAGAACTGTTTTGAATTATCTGACCATACCTCAGGCTTTTGGAAAGCAGCTGTCGTGTCCCTTTGCAGTACAAGTGTCCCTGTCTGGGTCTGCAGTTGTGGAGTCAATATTTTTTAGGGAAAGATGGAAACATGGGCTGCCACAGGAGCTGGACTCGGTTACCTGACTGATTTTCTTGCCTTCCATGAATGTGTCCAGAAGCCGGTGAGTTTGGAAAGAAATTTTTCTGTGCTTACAAAAGGCAATTTTTAAATGTCAAAGTTGAAAGTACTTTTTCTTAGCAAAAAAAAAAATCACCACCGAACCATCCCAAGCTGGCTGGGCACGAAACTGCCTGAGCAGCTGAGCTGAGTCCCTGGCATTTTCTGGAAGATTTTTTAGGGCTTTAAAAGGAGCCCCATGTTAGTGTTGCATCTCCCAGGCAGGAGCTCACACTGACCAACACACCACAGCCTTTAAGCTGTTTGTATCCAAATTGTTTGGTTACTTAATTCTAAACCGACCACATCCCCATATTCGGAGGAATTGCCACATCATGGTGCTCTGGATGTGTCCTTTGGCACTTGATCTATAGCAACTAAATAGCAGTGGGGTCAGTGGCCAGCTGGCCACTCAGCAGGAAACTGGATGACAACAAGAATTAATAGTTTTCCGTGGAAGCTGGAGTGTCTGACGGCACTGGAAGCTGTGAGGATGGATCAGCCTCCAGGATATTAACCATGGACATGGCTCTCAGCGTTTGCTGCCAGTGCTGATGGCCCTGGAAGCACATGGCACATGGATTCGTCTGCCCACTGCCCACCAAGCCGATGAGTTTGGCTGGGGCTGAGGGAATTTGATACAATTGTACAGAAGCAGCATCTCTGCAGGCTTCCAAAGAATGAGAAACAGCCATTTCTGGATGGATCTCTGGGAGAAGCAGCAGTTTGGGAATTCCCCAGCTCCCGGTAGCAGAAGTGATTGATGGGAGCCGGGAGATTCTGGGGTTGGTACATGAGGAGTGGTGTTTGGGCTGTCAGGCTGCCCACGCTGCAAGGGGAGCTCGTGATGAACAGTGCTGTCGGAGAGTGGACGTGAGGGATTGATCACGGAGCTGGGAGAGAGCTCAGGCCAAGAAGAGCGGGAAGGAGGGCCTGTGCCACTCCCCCATCTCGATTAGATTCAGCAAGGAAGGTCACTTCCAGCCTATTTCTTAGTATTAGAGGAGGCTTTGAATGCTCCTGCAGGAAAAGTGCCACCCCCACTACCCCACAGCAGTTTGTCCAAGTTGACCTCAGTGGTTTCCTGCCAAAAATACCTGTGAACAATAATGACTTGTTAATGATTTATCCCTGTGTTCTCAAGTGCTGCCCTGATTCCGAATACCACAGAAACCATCAGGGCAGGCTCTTAAGGTTTTGGCTACAATGGGTTTTTGTCCTTTCCCCGTGTCAGGGATGCCGGTTGCATGAGGGAACCAAGGGCTCAGTGTACTGGGCAGTGTAAATGCACATTGTTCAGTGTGACTTTAGGGAATATCGGTGGGAAAAGCAACTGCATTGGATCAGGGGAGCAATCAACTGAGCTGTAACGAAGGAATGTCCCTTGCAGAGTTTGCAGAGTCATGAGCAGACACCGGCAGGTTCCCCGTGGTGCCAGCAAGGCACAGCTGTACAGAGAGTGCTCTCTGCAAAGAGCTGCAAATCCACGTTGTGTGGACCTGGCGTGGCTCTGGACGTAGCATCCAGCACAACAAGCTCTCTCCTTCCCGGGGAGATGGGCACCTGCCATTTTCCCAGGCCATCAGGGCAAGAGGATGGAGGTTTCGTGGCATAGAGGGCTGAGGTACCACACGAAAAAGCTGTTCCGCGTGCTTCCAGCATGGCTGTGTCGTAAACCCGGCTCAGCCATCCTGCCTTGGGAGCAGGAGCACCACAAGATGAAAAGCAGCAGATAGAAAGGGAGAATCTGTGATTGCAACAGCCACCTCCACCCTGCAGAACCAGGAGAAAAGGCAATGGAGCCCAGGAACCGGAGTCTGCATGAGTGAACTCAAGGTGTTCATGGCTCCTTTTACACGACAAAGTGGAGTTTCAGTGCTGGGCAGCCAAAGCAGAAGCTCCAGGCAGTGCTTGACTCTCCCAGTGGTCTTTGTCTGGCAGGAGCCAGTGTCATTGTTAAGAAAAAAGCAGGAAAATGCAGAATTGGCAGGTGCCGATGGAGACTCCGTCCATCGTGTCTCCTCTGCAGGAACCAGGAATGAGAGCAGGAGACCTCCCTCCAGTAACCAGGAGGACTTTCTCCTTTCTGAACTTCTTTTAGCCTCAACTAGTGTGGCTCCAGATGTCCTCATTATCCCAGCACTCATCCTCATCTTGGATGTCTGTCCCCTCTCGCAGAGATCCAGGACGGCGAGGGCTGGATGCTCCAGTGGAGGTGATGTCACAACTCACCTCCTTTCACTGCCCCAAACAAATGGGCTGTGAGTGGCTCCCTTCCCATTCCTTGGAGTAAAACAGCTGGTAGAGCCCAGTCATTTCAAAGGAGTGTTTGGTCAAATTATTGGGGCCCTGGAATGAAGACAGTGGGTAGAGCATCCACTGGATCTCACTCTGTTGAGCAGGGAAGTTATTTCACTTCCTGCCCTGTTTGTCCTTCATCCTGCGTGTTCACTGCTCTGTGCTGCTCTGGACACGGCAGCAGAGATGCCTGAGAATGGAAATTTCTCCACATTTTTGGCCTCAGTCTCTTGAGTCCTGGGGCAAGACCTCTGTTGTCCCTGTCCCTAAGAATCTCCACATGGAGACATGCCCTTTGGTGATGAATGCTGCAGTCTCCAGAAGCTCCAAACAGGCTGAAACTAAGGGAAGAGTTTCGTGCTTACCTGCTTCAAGCTCCTTCCAGTGTGCCAGCTCAGCTCTTTGAATGTCTGTGACACCATGGAGCAACCGGGTCTAGTGGAAGGTGTCTCTGCCCGTGGCGGGGGGTGGAACGAGATGGTCCCCAAACCATTCTGGGATTCTGTGATCTTTGGTGGCTGGCGTCCCCCAGGATACAGCAGAGATGGTAACAGAGTTCACTCTTGGAAGTCTCCTGTGAAATTATCTTCAGTCTAAGAAAAAGTATTGTATTGACTTCTCTGAAATCCTTTGTTGAGATCAATTGCAGGGAATGTTGTGGAAGAAGTATAAATGGGCACAAAGGTATGTTTGTGAAATCCTTCAGGCTATTCACCAGCTGGCTTCAGGTACAACTCCCAGATCAGTGACTCCAGCAGTGCTGGGAAGGTATCCCAAGTGGAACACCAAGTGGAAAACCACTCTTCGAGTGGTCTCTGCTGGGTTGTGGTAGTCGGGTCACGGATTCCCAGAATCTCAGAATGGTCAGGCCGGAAGGGACCACAGAGAGTCACCTGGTCCTACCTCCCTGCTCAGCAGGGCCATCCCAGAGCACAGGGCACAGGACTGTGTCCAGAGGGCTCTGGAATATCACTGGTGAGGGAGACTCCAGCCTCTCTCTGGGCAGCCTGTTCAGGGCTCGGGCACTGCCCAGGGCAGAAGTTCTGCCTCGTATTCAGGTGGAACTTCCTGGGCATCAGTTCCTGCCCAGGTCACAGGGTTATGTCAATTTTGGGTCTGACCCCTTGTGCCTGTGCTGAAATTCTTGTTTCTGCTCAGCATCTGAAGATGTCAGTGAAAGAAATTTTCAAGCAATTTCACTTTTGCTGTTTAAACTGGTGCAGCCACGTGTGCCCACGTGTTGTGTGGCCTCAAGACGAGCAGTGAGTGTGGGTTGGAAGTGAGGCAGGAGTGCAACCCAGACACCCCATCTTTGGTGCCTCCTGCAGCGGCAGATGAGCTCAGCATCCCCAGGAGCCCGGAGCTGCATTCTTGGCATTCCTGCAGCTCCTTAAATGTCAGTGATGTCATCGATAGCAGCCAGGGAATTGCAGATCCCAGAGGGCCTGAACTCATGTCTTAGCAAGTAAGCGTAGGAGGAACCAATTTCTGTCGTGTACTGCACTGTACCAGCAAGTTTCATTGAATCGAATCACAGCAAATGTATTTGCACCTACATTTCTGTCTTCTGGAAGTACAACAACGTCCAACAAGAGAGACTCGTGTCCTCCACCAGCCACTTGCTCATCCCTACTGCAGAAAACTACATCTGAGCAATAAAACAGTGGGAAGCCGGTGCGGAGTGAGATTGAAAAGCACATAATTTATTCCTTTAGCTGTTCAATCTTTATCCTTGTGCCCAGGACCTGCTGACATAAAACTTACTTCAAGGCAGAACTGGCACGGAGTGAAGGCACCAGCCCTTCTCTGGAAAGCATCCCTTGGAAACTCCATCTCTTGTCAGCCTGTGGAAGAGATTCATTTGCATTTTTTTTGTGCAGGCCAAAATAGCTCGTTTTAGGAACATAGGAATAAATTTTAATTAAAGTTTCATACTTTTATCACCTGGCCTTTTGTACCAAGAGCTTTGGGATGATGGCAAACCAGTACTGTGCAGGCTCCTGGTAGGCACAGGATACATCAGTTCCTGAGAGTCTGGGGTGGACTGAAGCAGCATTTTTTTAACAATGGTTTGGTGGTACCTTGAAGCCACAATAGCACAGTCTGCACATGAACAGCATTAAATAGCATTTCACAGCCTAAAGTTTGGTGGTGAGGGGGACTGATGGGCCATGAGACACGTTTCTATCTGAAATGGAGATCTTAATTTTTTTTCTAGTTGTATTTAGGAAGTTGCCTCTGACAGGACCTTCCAGGGCAGAGCATGGTGCAGAAATTAACTTCTGCTGTCGCTGAGTCTCCCCAGGTGGCTGTGGGTGCAGGACCGTGGTAGGACGGATCCTCCTCTGCAGCTGCAGAATTTCCTGCTCGGAAGCAGAGTTTGCTCTGCAGCCTCAGTGCTGCTTGAATGTGGCTCTGTGTTACTCAGCTGTAATTAGAGCAGCTTGCCAGTTCTTTATTTCATCCCTTCATTTCAATGGGCTTTCCAGACCTGGTGCAATATGCCCCAAAGAGCTGGGGCTTGTTTTCTAGCCCAAATCTGCCAGACCTTATACCTACACCTGCATTTCTCCAGCTACAAATAACAATGGGAGTGATTTTATCTAATCTCCCACCACCTGGTTTGTTCTTGTCCTCACTCTTAGGCATGAGGGTATTGAAAATGCTTTTGGCAGGAGGAGCTTTAAGCTGTGTAACCACCAGCATTAACACAGCCACCTAGGCTATGTGTAAAGAACCAGGTATGGATGGCGGTGACCTCATGCAGGGAGGGAAGCCTGGACAGCCAGAGCTCGTGGGTTGTGTGGTGTCCCCTACAAAAGCCTGGGAGGCAGCACAGCGAAGCCGTGGCCGATGTCCGGCAGGGAAGAGCCCAGCGCGTGCGGCCCTGGGCACGGGGGGCTTCAGGCGGCCCTTGGGCCTTCCTGTGTCTCTGCGTGACTTGGCACCTGGATCCCAGGACACTTCTCCAGAGCAGATCTGTGACTTTCTAGCTTGGGTTTCACGACAGAGCGCCCAAGGCCCCTCCTCTACACCGGCATTTCGGCGCTGTGCTTTGGAAGGACTCCAGGCCAGCAGTGAAGGGCTCTTTGATAATATCTGACGGGCGGGTAAGAATTTTGGGCAGCAGCCAAGGTACACATTGCCTGTAATCGTTAACTCGGTCTGTAAACAGTTCAAACGGCACTGAAGAGGCCGTCAGTTATTACATTAGAGAGAAGCCTTTCATGTGCCCGCGCAGCAGCCGGAGCCGCGCAGCGCCAGCCCCTGCGGAGCAGCTCTGGCTGCAGGGCTGCAGCGCGGCCTGGCCGTACAGCAAGTGCTGTGCTGAGTGCCTGACCTTCAAACCCTCGGCGCTGCAGCAATAACTAAATCATTGCTTTCCTTTTGTTCTGCACCTGGCTCGGCGGTGGAGCCCAGGGAGATGGAGGGGGAAGGGATCAGGCAATGCTCCCCCCGGCACCAGCCGGGAAGGTTCAGCAGGGCCGGCCCCTCCACCCCAAACCCATCTCCTGCCGGCAGCTTTTCCATGGGGTGATTCCTCCACCCCAAGCCCATCTCCTGCCTGTTGCTTTTCCCTAGTGAGAACAGCTCCATGTGCAGTCCTAACAAACGTTTCACTTGTGAACAGGGAAAGCCTCCCTGGACCGTTGCTGGTTTCTCCAGAAATGGCCACGGTGGTGGTTCAGAGCCACGTCAGAGTCCTGGCATCTCCAGGCAACAATGCTGCTGAGCTTCATCTTCAGGAGAGTTCCCCAGTCCACATCAACCTCTGGAGATCCCTTTGGTCTCTTTCCCGGAGCAGTTCAGCCCTCTTGGAGATGGGTGATGCTTCAGAAGAAGCTGTTGCTTAATTTGCCCCAAAAGGAATTTTCTTGTCAGTCTTTGCTCTTCTAGATCTGCATTCTTCTTTCTAGAAAATCAGGAATGCTCTTTCTGCCATCAGTTGTCAAGGTTTTAACTTTGAAACCCATTGTAAAAAGCTGGTGGTTGAGGAAAAGTACCCAGTGCCTGCAGTAAAGTGATCTGTGCTCAGGTGAGTCTCTGTATGAGGCCCATCACTGCAGAGCTGCTTTCAGGGTCAGAGCTGTCTCAGGTGTTTCACAGACCAGTTGTGGGAGTCCTCATGTGTTTGTGTCACCCCAAGCTGGTCCCAAGGGACCTCTGTGCTTGGAGAGGTGAGAGAGCTGCCAGCACAGCTTGGGCTTTGCCGGTGCTTCGAGGGCTGCAGAGGGACAGTATTTGTGTGGGTTCTGTGGGACAGCTTTAACCTCCCAGCCACTGCCAGCACAGTACAGCGGGTCGTGTCGAAGAAGGTCTTCAAGGACAGAGATGGCTCCAAGGTGGGGACAGGCTGGGCCCTCCAAGGTGTGCGAGGTGAGCAGGTCAGCGTGGGTTGGATGCTGTCCATGGGATTTGGGATCCAGACTGCCTGCAGAGTGCTTGGAGGCAGAGGAGCATGAGCTGTCCTCCTGTGACTTGGGCCAGCTTGCCTTTACTTTCATTTAGTGCTGTGAGTCAGGGCTGACCAGAGAACCTCCCTTTGCCTTTGATACTCCAACATGGATGTGTGGACCAGACAGAGACAGCTTATCCAGACATTGTTACAGAACTTTGCCAGAAGATTTCCTTGCCAGTCCATACAATCCTCGTGGTGGCTGGGCCAACAGAAGTGGCACTTGCTTCCCTCACGCGGGACCTCTCTGTCTGCAGGAGAGCAAACTTCAGCAGAGCTGTCAGTGACGGGCGTTTGAGAGTTTTCTCCAACCCCATGGGAATCATTTAGGTTGGAAAAGTCCTCCGAGACCATCAAGTCCACCCTGTGCCTGATCCCCACCTTGTCCCCAGCCCAGAGCACTGAGTGCTACATCCAGGCCTTCCTTGGGCACCTCCAGGGATGGGGACCCCAAACCTCCCTGGGCAGCCTCTTCCAAGGCCTGACCACCTTTCCAGGAAGAAATTCCTCCTGATGTCCAACCTGACCCTCCCCTGGCACAGTTTGAGGCTATTTCCTCTTGTTCCGTCCCTGTTCCCTGGGAGCAGAGCCTGACCCCCACCTGGCTCTGAAGCCCTTTCAGGGAGTTGCAGAGAACGACAGAAGAGATCCAGACTTCACCTAAACCATCTAATCCTGCATGTGTGATAATCAAATAAACATTCCTCTTGGGTTCAGCACTGCTCTTTGTTGCTCACCAGCTTGGTAATGAAAAGGAGAGGGAAACACAGTCGTTTCTTGATTAGGGACTGATTTGTTGTATCAAACCCTCAGGCCCTGCTGACCCTTGACTCGGGTCAAAGGTAGTGAAGCTCGTGAGCACGAGTAAGGGCACAAGAACGGGAGTATTGCACTGGCACCCTTTAGGTCCTTTGTCTCCTCTCCCACCTCTGGCCACTCCTTCAGGGGACTCGGATGGTTGTCTGAGCTGTTTGCACGTTGAGGTAGGACCTGAGTCTCTCTAAGAATAATGCATCTGTTATCAGTGAATGTGTTTGTCTGTGACTCACATGTGGGTAAGGTGTGTTTGCTGTTAAAACAGCTCTTGAAACTTTATGCAGGTAAATTAAAAAAGGCCCATATCCTGATGGCTGAGCTTCATACCCAGGAGTCATGGAAGTGACAATTTTTCTTTGGGCGTCTTGAAACACTCTGCTGTTCTTTTCCTTTTCTAGCAAGCCATTTCTGTCTTCTTCATGGCTAAAATCCACTTCATCTCCCTGCCCCGTCCCTCCTCATCCTCCCATGTCCTTCTAGCAGTGTCCCACAGCACTTTCCAGCTCTGCTGTCACTGTGTTTCAGCCTCTGGCAGCATCTCCTGTGCCTGTGGTAGTGTCCTGTCATTCCTGCTGCTGTCTCTGTGAGTGGAATGGTCTTGGGGTAAGAGGGGCTTCTGTTCAGCTGGTGAAGCTGGAGAGTTCAGGTAAACTGGGAAGAGCCTTTCTTACAGGAATGAAAACATTCACACAGCATTAATCACACAGTCACAGAATCACTGAGGTTGGAAGGGACCTCAAAGAGCATCAAGTCCAACCTGTGACCAATCCCTACCCTGTCACCCAGACAAGTGCACTGAATGCCATTCCTTGGACACCTCCAGGGATGGGGACTCCACCACTTCCCTGGGCAGCCCCTTCCAATACCTGACATGAAGAAATTCTTACTAATGTCCAACCTGATCCTCCCTTGGCACTACCTGGAGCTGTTTCCTCTTGTCCTGTCACTTGTCTGGGAGAAGAGTCCGATCCCCACCTGGTTCCAACCTCTTATCAGGCTGAGCTTTGGGGCAGGCTGGGAGAGGAGTATCTGATGACTAGGGTGTCCCAGCAGAGCAGTGTTGCTGTCGGGAGCATTCTGCAGCGACTGAGGAGTGCGCGTGGCCTGTTCCATCCCAGCCATGCAAGGTCCCTGGAGGTGTCCCTCGTGCCAGCAGCTGGGACAGTGCCCATGCTCTGACACCTCTGGGAGATGGACCGCGCGGGTGCACATCTGTCTTTTAGAGCTGGAACATCTGCCCTGCTCCTTCCCGCAGGAATCCTGTCTCAGGTGCCCTGTTTCTATCTCCTCATAGACCCAGCAGAGGAACTTGCCCAGTAATTCTTACAGCCAGGTTAGTGCTGGCAGCAAAGATGGAGGGGGTGGTAGGAGACCACTTCCACTTGCCTTTTGAAGCCTACAAAGCTGACTTAGCTCAGAGGCTCACTGACAGAATTCCAGCAGGGAAGAGGTATCTTCAGCCAGACATATCCACAAATCCAGGAATATCCATGTCCTGCCTCAGGAGCTCTTGCTGGGTGACAGTGACATGACACAGCTGGGTGAAGCCAGCAGGGCAGTGGGCAGTGGCAGTGGGTGTCTCCCATGGACACACGGATGTGGCATGACAATGTCTGAGATGCTCCGTGTCCCCAAAGGTGCCATTGTGGTGCCGTAGGCCCCTGGCTCATCCCTTCACTGCTGCTTTGGCTGTACTCATCTGTGAAGGAGCTTTTCCACAAGGCACTTCATCCACTCGAGGCTGTGGCACCAGTGGCACGTGGAGAATGGTCCTGGCATGAGCTGTGGCAGGGGAGGCCTTCCTGTCCTGGACAAAATCCTTGCACCCTTCTCCTGGCCCTGCATGTGTGAGCATCCTTCAAAGCCTTGCATGGGATTCCACCTGCTGGAATACTGGCGAGAGGAGGGGAAGGAGAACTGTTGCTGGGACACAGCCAGAAGTCACAGCACTGTCCCACAGATAAGGCAGCAGCTGGCTCTGCCGATGTTCGGGGGGCAGATGCTCTCCCGGCTCTCTGGCACTGACCACGAATCCCAGCTTAATCCTGGAGTTTGGTTCCTAGATGAAATATTCGTGGCAGAAGTCTTCTAGTGGGGCGGTGAGTGTGCAGCCCGTGGTGCTGCATGGTGCGTGCAGAACCCCATGTGTGCAGTTGCCCTGCAGCCCCAAAATGTGCAGAGCGCAGGCAAATCCCAACAGATGCTCCTCTGCAGCCCCCTGACTGCAGCAGGCTGTGCCCACAGCCAGGTTGGTGCCCCTACCTTTGCATTTAACAGCTCATCCTGGTGTTTTGATCCGTGAATTCTCCATATTTTTAATGAGTTTCTGTAGCTTTAACATATCCCACCTGTACTAAGCTGAAGAATTCTTGTTCACTTAATCATTTGTACAGAAATCTCTGTTTAAGATGGAATGAGCAGGACTCCTTGTAATAGTCAAAATGTTGACACACTGCAGCTTTATCTAGTAGATTTTCATTTTTCATTTGTTTTTTACAGTAATGCCTGTTTGCTTTTTGACTGCTTTGGGTGATTCAACAACGGTTTCCATAAAACACCCCACAGTGACTCCAAGCTCTTTCCTGTTCATTAACAGCTCGCCTAGAGCTCATCCCTGTGTAAAATACCTGGATGTATTTTTTCATATTTGCATTTTTTAACATCTTGTATCATTCCACCACTCAGTATCATGAGATCCTTTGCTAGACAGTTTTAATATTTACTGACTTGGATTTTTATGTGTAACTGGAAGAACTCAGTCATTTCATCATCCCTCTCATTTTCCATGTGGTTTGTGAATATTTGGACAACACAGTTTGCCTTGGGACTGTCCTGGTGAGTTCACTGTAAGGGTTGCCCTGGTTTTTTCTCTTTTTGGTTCTGAAGATCATAGAACCATGGAGGGGTTTGGATTAGAAAGGACCTTAAAGCCCATCTCATCCCACCCGTTGCCAGGGGCAGGGACACCTTCCACTGTCCCAGGCTGCTCCAAGCCCTGTCCAGCCTGGCCTTGGACACTGCCGGGGATCCAGGGGCAGCCACAGCTTCTCTGGGCACCCTGTGCCAGGGCCTCTCCACCCTCACAGGGAACAATTCCTTCCAGTATCCCATCTATCCCTGCCCTCTGGCACTGGGAAGCCATTCCCCCTTGTTCTGTTGCTCCAGGCCCATGTCCGAAGTCCCTCTCCTGGGCAGTACTGCACAATATTCCATCGTCTTCCATAGCCTTGACCTTGTAGAACAGGAGTGGAGACACCACTGTCTGGTATCCATGGAACTGCCTTTAGCCCCACACCCACTGACTGCTTTGAGGAACCCTGTGGCTCTGTGAACCATCCCTTTTCCAGAGCTCTGTTAGTTCTTCCCTTCTCTTCATTAGCCTGTTTTTTTAACCTGGCTTTTCTTTTTGGCAGAGAAGTCAGGATTATCAATCTGCCATTCCCTGCATCGCTCTCGACTTCTTCAAATGCATTTTGGTGTTTGCTGCCTGCAGTTTTTCTGGGATTGTGGTCAATGTAGTGAAGAGTTTAGTCCAGGATTTTTCTCAAGCCCTTTGGTGAACACTCTCCTGTCCCGTTCTCTGTCTTTTCCATGCCAATCTTACGGTTTGGTTATAACATTTCTCCTGCCACTTCAGAGCAGATCAAATTTTGATTCATCTCCTGCGAAGATAGCGTGGGAAGTACTCTGAGTTCCCTTGCAGAGAAAACTGAGGACTTTCTCTGAGGCCTTTTTCAGCTCTTGTCCCTCAGGACTCCTTGGTGAACAGAAAGGGGAACAGAAATGTTTAAAGTATCCTTGGGGAGAAAAAAAAAGCACAAATAATCTCTTTTCCATGGGCATGGTTGATTCAGTGAGAATTAATAGGCTCAGGCTGGAGCAAAACCGACTCCAGTGAGGCACTGGAATACATTCTCTGGTGTGGAGGAGAAGGGAGCCCTTGGGTGAGGAGTCCCCCTTTTTGGAGGTCTTGAAAACAGGTTGAGCAAGTGTCTCTGAGGAATGTTTTAGGTTTGGCTGATCCTGCCTTCAGGCAGCAAAGTGGGCTAGATGACCTCTCAGGGTCGTCTTTTTTTCCTCCTGTTTTCTGCATGAAGCTCCCAGGTGGGAATTGAGCACCTCTCCACGCCTGATTCCCCAGGACTTTTCCCCGTGTTTCTGCTGCTCAGTGCAACCTGCGAGTGATGCTGGGAGGGACAGGTTGGTGTGAAGGTAGTGGGTCTAGTGGGAATAAAGTGAGGAAGATGGCAAGGAGGAGATAAAAAAAGTGAAATTCAGTATTTTAGGAGTGGCACCGTGGACAGAAAAGGTTGGAAATAAAGATAAGCCATAGGGTAAGGAAACAGGAAACCAAAAAGGTGATAGCAAGAAGATAGGGATGAGGAGGAGCTCTGCGTCCTCTTTGGAGGTGTGACAGGAGGGATGTGGTGACAGACGCAGATGGAGTGACAAAGCCAGGGGTCACAGATTGACAGTGTCTTGCCAGAGCCAGAGTGTGGACAGAGCTGCAGGGCTGAATCACCCAAGAGTGGGTCCAAACCCTGCCAGCTGATCCCAGCCCACCACTGGGATCCTGGGAGCACAGAGCTAGGCAGGGATTGTCCTGGGAGAAGGCCCTGGCAGAGCAGCAATGTGACTTCCACCAGGGAACCCCAGCTGGAACAGCACTGTGGGGTCCAGCGTAACAACCCCTGAGGTCTCTCTGCTGACTGGGAGCCCCTGGGAGCGGGGAGTGCTGGATCAGGACTGTGTGGGATTTAGGCAGCATGTATGAAACCTCTCTGGTTTTGGATATGAACGTACCTCCTCTCTCTAGCAATGGGATTTTGTTGTCTCCTAGATCAGATACAGGTCTGTAAGGAGCTGTGGCCCCGTGGCTGTCGCAGTCAGTGCTGCAGAGGTGCCCGGCAAAGAGGGAGATGCTCTGCCTGGGAGCCCATCTGCAGCCACAGACCCAGGAGGGAACGAGGGATCCTGACTCTGCAGCCACAGCCATGCATGGGTGTAGTGGTTTGAGTTCGCCAATCCAACTTAAGTGCAGTAATTTAAATTTGGGTCTATTATTCAGGGTATTTCCCTCTGTGAGATAAGGGTTAGGAGAAGCAAAGCAGGCTCAAACTTTAAAGAATATAAAGAAAGTTTTATTAACAGAACTAAAAGAAAAAAAAAAAAAAGAAATAAAAAGAACCAAATAATAAAAATTAGATTAAACCTTCAGAAAACCTCTCCTCCCCCCTCCAAACTTCTCTTTCAGATATTTCCCCACTGCCAATGCAAAGACACAACATCTGATATTTCTCAGTCAGTTTGCCACCTCTAGAATAACCTTTCTTCAGTTCACTTAGAGAGCGGAGACTCTCTTAGCCACGCTACGGAGGTTCTCCACAAGAAAACAGTTCTCTCGTGGCNCTGCCGGAGGTGGCCAGAGGTGGGGGCCTGACCCAGCCCGGTGGATGGTAAAAGGGAGCCAGGCCCCGGCCCTCGTGGGGGAAGGCAGGGGAGGGGAAAGGCTCGGCCCGGCAGATGGTAAAAGGGGGCCAGGCCCGGCCCTCGGGGAGCCGGAGGAGAGGGGAGAGGGCCTGCCAGGCAGGCCCGAAGGCCTACCCTGGCAAAACCCTCCCCCCCGGGTCCCCTGTTACCTGTTGGAACGCCGGAAGCCAAAGAGGAAGTTCCCAGTGTCCAGCTCCTTAAATACTGTATCTCGCAGAGGGCGTACCTTAAATGTCATTGGCCCACGACACCCTGCCACTCCACAGGACCTGGCAGGGTGAAATTCACCTAGAAACCTGTCAACCCACAACAATGGGGCACGAGTCCTCTGTGTTGAAGTCTCATAGTATTTGTTTTTCCGCATCATCCTCAGATTATTTTTCGAGTCTGCTCTTGTCCTGTGAGCACGATGTGCAGCCAGGATCCCTCACTCGTAACGCCAGGGACAGGGCAGTGGGAATGCCAAGAAATGCTGTTGTAGGATGTAGAAAATAAGAGCCACGCCTTGCTGCTGTGCTGCTGCTGGAGGAGTTGCCTGTATAACTACAAACAGGAGAAGGAGCTGAGGGGAGAAGAGGGAAGAGGTCTCTGGAGCAGAGACGAGTGGAGTGTGTGGCTGTGGTGGATGGTGCCTGTGTCCCTGCCCCAGGAATCCCCCTGAGCTGCCCCTGGGCATTGCAGGATGCTGAGAAGGCTCCTGGGCTCAGCCTCCAGCCTGATCGGTGTCTGTGAGGGACCCAGCACAGAATAACAAGGGGCCACTACTCTGCCACAGCTCCAGGGACAGCTGCCCAGGGGGAAGGGTCTCAGGTGCAGGGACCAGCATTCCTCAGCAGGTCTTCTTCAGATTTATCATCTGGGTCTTGCTCCAGAACAGCTGCCAGCATTTTCCATATGCTCCCTTTGCACATTTGGAGCTGCAGAAGCTTGGCCCATTGCTCGTATTCGCGGTGTTCATCATTAATCATGGAATCATGGAATGGTCTGGGTTGGAATGGACCTTAAAGCTCATCTCATTCCACCCCCTGCCATGGGCAGGGACACCTTCCACTGTCCCAGGTTGCTCCAATCCCTGTCCAACCTGGGGATGGGGCAGCCACAGCTTCTCTGGGCACCCTGTGCCAAGACCCCTCACCCTAATGCTGGGATCAGGCCCAGCAATCCTGGTCACAGAGAGGCTGCTCCGAGCTCAGCACACGGGACTGTCACTGCACCATGAGTGTCACAGCCAGGGTGGGACACAGGTCCAAGGTCCTTCCCAGCTCCCCCGGGCTCCAGGAGCAGCCCAGGGAAGGCTCGGGAGGGCTCCCTCTGAGCTGTTGGAGCTATCCTGAGACGCAGTCTGCATTTCCTGTTTGGTGTTTTTCTGTGGCTGCGACAAGCACATATTAACCCGAAGCTATGATCACATATTAACCAAAGCTCCCAGGCAAGCAGGGCACAAAGCGATGCCGTTCCGGGTGAATCCAGCGGGATCACGGGCACTTGGATACCCTGTCAGCGTTGGTCAAGGCAGCGCCTGTCAGTGCTCCAAGGGAGCAGGGGGTTATTTGGGAGCTTCCCTGACTGCTCCAAGCCATAACAGATCTGATTGGTTCCCTGAAAACCTGGATTTCTAAAGTTTGTGCTGCTTGGCTTGGTACAGTTGCACTCTCTCTGGTGTCCTGAACTCTGAAGTCTAAATTACAGCATCTCAGAATGCTTTGGGTTGGAAGGGACCTTAAAGATCATCCAGTTCTCCCAACTGCTATGTGCAGGGGCATCTTCCACTAGACCAGTGTTTTGACAAAAGGATAGGAACTTTTGTTTTAAAATATTTCAAATTTCACTGAAATCCTTTGCTTTTACTTTTGTTTTAAGCAGTTCCAGACATGATTAGGAGTTGGATACAAACTCACAGCCACAGACGTTTGCACTAGACGTTAGAACTAGTTGGTCAACATGCTGTGGTCTTAGGATTTGATGATTTTAACTCACTTCCATGGTTTTGTTAGACCTGTTCTTGTTTTGATGCGCAAGACTTGGTGCTGCCAAAAGCAGGTCTGTGGCTTTGTGGTGCCTCCCGACTGTGCAGTGCCGGGTGCTTGTGGATGTGGGATTGGTGCTGGGTTGTATCACTGCACAGGCAGCAAAAATCCCCCCCTCACTGCTAGCAGCATTCCTGGCACTTTTCTAATGGGAATAACCCTGGGATTCAGGGGCAATGTCTGCCAGCCACCTTCCTGGGAAGCCCAGTGCCAGGGGGGTCAGTGGGGCGCAGCTGGAGGCCATAGAACTGTGGTGTCCAGCTCCACAGAGTCCAGCCAGGCTCTTGGGAGACTGTGGTGGTTGGAGTGGCTGGGGTGACGCCCAGCTTGGGCAGTGACTGGTTTTTGTGTCATTCAAAGGCTCGGGCAGGGCCGTGGTACGTAGCAGTGTTGTGGTGATGCCCAGCAGCAGGGGATCCTACACCTCTGGGCGGGTCCAGAGGGTTTGCAGGGTGAGCTTGAGCCCCCTGTGCAGTGCTGAGCCCCAGGATCTGAGTTTCCCCTTGCTTTTGTCCCACAGTCCCACCCGCTATCCCTGTGCAACACCAGCGAGGATGAACACACGGAATCGGGATTCATCACCATCGTCAAGCTGGAACAGCCGGATCGGGATCCCAACCCCTGCCTGTCCCTGGCTAACAAGGTAAGTGCAAAAATGCCTGAAATGGCATCACCCTGGGAAGTTAAACCTGTGGTGCAGCAAAGAAAAGGGCAGGAGGAGGCAGCAAGGTAGGAAAGAGCTGTTGGGAAGTGGAGAAAAGGACAAGGACAGAGCAGGATCCTTGGCAGAAGGGGTCCTTGAGGAGAGATGCTGTGCCAGCCATCCCAAACACCCATCCCCCGACCTTTTGGACTGCCTGACTTTGTAAAAGGTGTGGAGTTCCCCCTAACCTGGCAGCTCTGGGATGTTCAGACCTTACCCCAGCATCCCACACTCTTTGCTGCCCAGCAGCCTCATGCTCCTCCTGTTTTACAGCCTCATGTTGCTCCCTGGCCTGTGAGAGGATTTGTGTTTCTCTGTGTTCTCTGGTCTGTGGGAAAACATGGATGCAGAAAACATCTTCTGTGGCTCCGTTTCCAAAAATGATGCTGTCATACTTCACTGGATGAGGCATGAGAAGAGTCAGTGCTGAGCAGTGAGATAAATGCAGACCAGCTGAACTAGTGGTGGGTCATAACTTGTTAACAGTTTGGGTCCTGGGAGATCTCAGAGGTCTTTGGATCAGGCACCTCAGTGAAACAGCAGTTCCTGTGCCAAAAGCTGAGGTCACTGGTCCAATTCTCTGGTAATAAGGAAGTCAGGTAGGAACGAGGGTCATTTTAAGCCTTAAAATCTTTGTGACTCTGATTAAGTTGCATGGATAAGGATGACATTGGCATTTTCTTTTGATTGTCTCTGTACCAAATGTTGGGCTATTTTCATGCTTGTACAAGTGTTGTACAAGCATGAAAACCCCCTTGTTCAGCTCTTCTTGGCTTTACCTGGATTGCTTTCAGGTGATTCCACCCTGTTGCCTTCTTCCTGCTGGTGGTGGCGTGGTGGAGATGGGGACAGGGTCCTTTTCCATTTTCCCTGCAGCTCAGCTGAAGAGAGCAGGCGAAACTTGGACCCAGCACTTGCTCCTGCACAGCAGGGTGTTTTCATAGAGGCTGGGACATCAAAAGCAAGGAACGGGATGTGATGCCATGATGGATTTGCCATCCCAGGACTGGTTCCCCCTGGCTGCACAGGCAGCCAGGCGGCAGTACCTATCCCTTCTTGCCCAGCCCAAATTTGAGTTGCTGCTGCTCTGGAGCTGGTGCCAGCTGTTGGCACAAGCCAGCGTGATGGAGTTGTCAACCTGCTGTCAGCTCCCCCCCACCTGGAAAATGGCCTGGGCCCACCTGGGCAGCTTGTGACAGACACGAGGAAAAGGGCTGGGCAGGTGCCTCCAGCTCTCCCGTGTCCATCCAGACGTGACCATCACAGCACAGTGATACCAGGATGCCCAGGATGTTGGGGCAAGGCAGCAGGGGCTGTTTGGTCAGTGCAGCTGCTGTGGAGGATTGTGAACAGGAGGATGAAGCAGCTGCAAAGGCTCGTCTTCAATTTCAGAACCTTAAAAGGTTTCAAAACTTAGGCCAGGTTGGATGGGGCTTGGAGCAATCTGCTCTACTGGAAGGTGTCCCTGCCCATAGAAGGGGGTGGAATGAGATGAGCTTTAAGGCCCCCTCCAACCCAAACCATTCTGAGATTCTAACTGTTGCACTAGTTTTGTCCTTCATCTTGGAGACTCTGATCACAGCCCTGGAAGTACCAGTGTGTTACCGAGTCCAGGGATCAGCTGAGGAAGGTTGGCGCGGGAGGACAAGACACGGTGTATTGCTGCACTCTGCTCATCCACCTTGATCCCTTCTCCAGGACCCCTAAACCCCCTAAAGCAAACAAACCCCTCAGTTCACCTGGCAGACTGACAGTTAGTTCCCTGGCCGTCAGTCATCACTGCTCTGTTCCCAGAGCCAAATCCAGATTTTGACATCCAGCTGCACATGACACCAGTGGCCATCCTGCAGGTGTTCCTGCTCTGATATCTCACCAAGGGAGACTCACAGTTCTTCTCCCACAAATAGGAGTAGTTTAGCCATGAAATACAGCAGATGCTCCTTAATCTGGCCACATCCCTGGGCCCTGCCTTATATCATGGATTCTCCACCCCCTGCAATTCCTGCCTGTCTGCTTCTCCATCCTCCTGAAGCCTCTACCAAACTCCTTCCCTCCAACATTGTACAGATTAGAGAATCACAGAATGGTTGGGACTGGAAGGGACCTTAAAGATCATCTCATTCTGTACCCCTGCCATGGGCAGGGATGCCAGGGCCTCTTCCTCAAAATCCCAGGACCACACTCCTCCTCCGGAGCAGGGGTGTAGCTGTGGGATGTGGCTGGTGCTGGCTGGAGCAGGAACCTTGTTTTCCTGGCAAGTGTGTCTTGGGGCAGAGCTTTGCATGTGGAATTGCAGGGCTGTATCAATGGTGATAAAAATAGCCATGTGCAGAGTGTTATCACAACCTCTGCTTCAGCTTCAGCTGTCACCCAGCCAAACCCTGCACACGGACAGCCCTGGCCAGCCCAGCACGAGGAGAACTCCACCAGCCACCTGAGGCACTTCCTCGCTTCCTAAATTCTATCACTGCTTCAGCATCCAAACCTAAAACCAGCAGGGAAGGTGTCACAGGAGAGGAAGGCATGGGAAGGACCTCTGGAATAAATTCAAAGTGATTTATTTTCCTTTCTGATCATCATTTGTAAATTTTTTGGGGGGCTTTTTTTTTTATTTCTGAGTGAACCGGTGATTGCAAGTCTGGTTGACAGACTGCTAAGATCTCCAAAATCATCTCGTATATGTGAAAAAATACATATTTGCACCAGAAGCATTTCAGTCCTCAAAGAGGGAGCTCTGCTGTGCCATGTGACTGAAGAGATATGGCACAAAGGCAGCAAGCATTGAGAAAATGATTGTAGCAAGCAGGTTGTGAAAGGCTTAAACAGAATCACAGAATATCCTGAGTTGAAGAGACCCCCAGGGATCATGAGTCCAGCCCCTGGCCCTGCACAGACACCCCAACAACCCCACCCTGGGCACCCCTGGCAGCGCTGTCCAAACGCTCCTGGAGCTCTGGCAGCCCTGGGGCCGGGACCATTCCCTGGGGAGCCTGGGCAGTGCCCAGCACCCTCTGGGGGAAGAGCCTTTCCCTGAGATCCAGCCTGACCCTGCCCTGGCCCAGCTCCAGCCATTCCCTGGGCCATGTCCCTGGTCACCAGAACTTGTGTCCTTTGCGACAGGAGTCAGAAAAATGTTGGGAAAAGTCACTTGGTCCAGTTTCAGTTGTTCATTGCCCCATAGTCAGTGTCTTTAGCAAAATAAAATCTTTATAGAGCTGTTTGGTGTTCATCAAAGCCTCACTGACATGTGGAATTCACTCCCTGAAAGTCCTCTTCAGTGCTAGCAAACACTGAGGTTCCTTCGATCCCAGGCAGGACCCCAGCCTCTGATCCCTGTCCCGAGCCTTGATCCCACTTTTCCAGCTTCCCCATGAGTGTCAAATCCTATCAGCAACTCAGAGCCTTCACCTCTGCCTGTTTCTGACCATCTGCAGCTCCATTCCCATCCGTGTCCCCAGACGCAGGCCCCCCCGCTCCTCGCCGAGGTGACCTGGGAGCAGAGATGGAGCCGGTGCCGCTCGGCCGTGCCGGGAATGCCGGATCCCTGACAGTGCAGTGGGGAGCGGGTCAGTGCCCGTGGCCCCCAGCTGGGCTTGGGCACTGCAGCTCCTGTTTGCTCGGGGATCGAAGGGCTCCGCCTGAGCACCCGCGGCCCCTCCCAGCGTTCTGCTCACGGTCCATCTCCCGAGGCTGCCTCTGCCTGCCCGCTGGGCTCCGGGGGCTGCCTTCGAGGAGGTGGGTGACCCGACAGGTCCTGGCTGCTTACCTCACCAGGGTGGCATGTGTGCTCGGCTGGGTGGGTCTCTGAGCTGTCCCTCCCCACTGGGAAGGCCATTGCACTGCTAGTCCCAGAGCAGACCTGAAGCCCTGGCTCCACCTGAGCTTCTCCCTGAGGAGCAGGCGGAACCAGGGAGAGCAGCATGAGTGGGAGTCAGGCCCTCTGAGAGCCCTGGTGCTGCCAGGTGACAGGTGGGGACCTGCAGAAGTTTCTGCTGTCCTTGGAGGTCAGCAGGGCTAACAGGGCTGCGCGTCCCTCCCCAGCAAATCCAGCTCTGAAGCAAAGGAGCACCTGGCATGCGGACAGCTGGGGAATGGTTAGGTTTGCATGTTGCTGTGACTGCAAGGCCACCAACTAGGTCACCTCCACAACTTTGAGAAGAAACCATCCGTGAGCTGCAAGGCTGTGGCAGGAGCAGGCACTGCAGCCCAATGCAAGGAACCAAGGTGGGAATGGTTTCCTCAGTCCAAGCAGGTGCTTCTTTCTCCTGGGAAGAGCCCAGGAGGCAGACACGGATCCAATGGCAGGTGTGGACACAGGTTACAGTACAAAATGTCCACTGAAGCTTCTGTTGTTTTGGACAGGCAAAGCTGGCAGGGGAGCGTGGAGCCCGAGCGATCCTTTTCGACATCACCGATGATGAAAGTGCTGCTGATCAGGTACAGACCCAGTGATACCCTCAGCTAAAACACAGTGCTCCTGTCCCATCCCGAAATGTGATCAGGGCAGGACCCCCCAGCCACCAGTGGGAGGTCCCAGGAGGATGCTGCTGGTGTTGGATGTTGGCTCTCACCCCACACACGGACAACTCTCCATGGCACATCCATGCTCTTAAAAGACATTGTCTGGTCAGTCGAGGTTTTCTGCCAGGAGCTGGATGCTTCCTCTTGGGAAGTCATAGATTTCCCCATCCTATCTAGTCCAGACAGCCCAGTGTACCTCGGGAAGGGTGATTTCTCAAGTTTTCAAGCCAAAGCCAGAGCCCCCTGCTTTGCTATTGGTGCAGGTCTAACCTTGGTTTAGACACCTCCAAAGGTCCCTTTCCCCAGGACTGCTGTCATCTCTGGAAGGGAATCAACTCCCCATCCAGATAATCCAGGGATATGAAAAACATCCAGCTTTAGGCTGAGAACCAACAGGGGAGCTGATGCCTGAGCTTATCCAAACTCTGGGCTGACTCCTTGCTGGATCCATCCCTCGTGACTCTTTCATGCACTTAAAACTTAATTCCTGGTGCCAGAGAAACACAGCAGCAAATGCAGGTCCATGAGGTGATGCCGAGGTTGCTCAGATCCCAGTCTCTGATCCCTACCCTGAGCCTTGGCTCCCACTTTTCCAGCTTTCTCATGTGGTACACCAAAGCCAAGACTGTCAAATCCTATCAACAACTCAGAGCCTTCGGCCTTGCCTCTGTGGTCTTCCTGACCATCTGCACCTCCATTCACATCTCCATCCCTGTCCACTGACCTTTGGATTCCCCCAGCTGTCCCCCCAGGGTGTGGGAAGGGATTTCTGGGTCTGATGGCTACCCTGATCTAGGTCAGTCTGGAGGAGAGCAGGCTCAGACACGTGCTGAGCCAGCCTGTGCCAGGCTGCCTGGCACGCCGTGGAAAACTGCCAGTGTGACCAGGAACAGGCAGAATGTCCGTAGGGAGGAGGGGAACTGGATGGGTCCTGAGCAGAGGAAGCATTTCTGTGGTGCAGGCAGCACTCGGCAGTGCTGTTGACACTTCCACAGGGAAGAGGAGGGACCGAGAGCTTTTGCACGGGGCTTGAAAGGAGGTCAAGCAATGGCCAGTTGTGCATGAGGAGTCACCAGCAGGGAAAATGAAGAAATCCATGCTGGAAAATTGGTAAAAGAGAAGCTTCCATCTGATTCCTCATGGAGAGATGGTGTAAATTTGGGGGAGCAGTCAGTCTCTGAAGTGTTGCAAGAAGCTTCACGAGGAACAGACGTGCCTGGGAGGTCGAGATCATCTTTGTTTCAAGCTGTTCTGGATCAGCTCACACTGTGTGTGTTTCTTTGCAGCTGAGGAAGCCCAGAGGCCTGAGCCAGCCTGTGGTCCTCATCAGGGGCCATGACGCTGAGCTCCTCATGGGCGTCGTGAACAAGAACAGAGAGGCCCACGTGAAGATAGAGGTCAAGGAGCCACCAGCTTGGGTGAGAGGCACATGATTCTCACTGCCTCCTGTATCCTCCCTCCCAATCTGCTGGGCTTTCCCAGAGAGGCTGAGCTTTCCTCCTCAGGGATGGAGATCACAGCCTGTTGCAGGAGTTGTCTGTAGCATTCAGACCGCTGCGAGTGAAGGCTCAAAAGCACTTTCAGCTTACTTTCTTTCGCTTTAACGTCATGAGTGAGGTGAGGGGATTCTCTGTCTCTTCAAGTAAGACCAAGCCTTGATTTTCTCATCTAGTGCTACCTTAGACCATGGTCTAAGGGAGCTGAGATGCTGCAAGAGAGAGGTATTCCATTCTTGGAGGGATGCGCAGAAAAGACTGAACCGTTTTTTCTTTTACCTGTAAAGAGCAAAGAGGAAAAGCTTGGCCAAGGATGACATTTCCCAAGGCTGATGGTCCAGAAGAGATTGAGATTCCCCTAGCCTCTAACTCCCACCACGAGTAATTTCCACACAAGAGTAATTTCTGTCCTGTTCTATCCAACAGCCAGACTACGACGTGTGGATTCTTCTCACGGTGGTCAGCACTGTGGTCGTCATCATTTTGATTTTTGTTGTCCGCACAAAGTGCCAGCTGAACAGGACTCAGGTAGGGGTCTCATGGAGCAGACATGTCTGAGCAAATGGGAATACAGGAAAAGCAGGAACAGACACTGTTTGGGAGGGGAAATGGGCAGACAGTGATAGGACAGGGAGAACAGTTTTAAACTAAAAGGAGATATTTGGGTTAGAGGTGGGAAGAAATTCTTCCCTGTGAGGGTGGAGAGGCCCTGGCACAGGGTGCCCAGAGAAGCTGTGGCTTCCCCAGCCCTGGCAGTGTCCAAGGCCAGGTTGGACGGGACTTGGAGCAGCCTGGGATAGTGGAAAGTGTCCCTGCCCATGGCAGGGGAGTGGAATAAGATGAGCTTTAAGGTACCTTCTAATCCAAACTATTCCATGATTCTATGATTGTATGATTTAGTATTCTTAATAGAAATCAACAAATTAAATAATCATCTTCCCAGAGTCAGATGTATTTCCATATTTGAGAATATCTCATTTGTCCTATGGAGAGACAATCCTTTGGGGATAAAAAATTCAGCACTGCTGAGTGATTTTGAATGTCTACGGCCAGATGTCTCCTGCTGGTGACAAAGCCTACTCTGGCTGAGTCAGCTTAGACAGAAAGTCACCTCTGCAGATGAGTATCATCCCCAGAGTTCTGATAATCCCATTTTGAAGACGGGAGGGCAGAGTTAGGCTGAACCTCTCCTCGAGCGCCGTGTGTCTCCACAGGACTCGGTGCAGCAGCAGACCCTGCAGGCCATCGGGCAATTGGCCACGCGCCGCTACCAGCCCCGGGCGCGGCCAGCCCCGCGCTGGGACTCGGCCAGCAGCTGCAGCTCCGCCCCGGTCTGTGCCATCTGCCTCGAGGAGTTCAGCGAAGGCCAGGTAGGTTTTGGGCAGGGCTGCAGCACTCATGGCTCTGGCTTCCCGGGTGGGGGGTCAGCAGTGGGAGCTGAGCATGGCAGGAGCCGGAGGCCTGTGAGTTGCTTCCTTCTGAACTCCTGAGTGCTGCAAAGGGATTGCATCCATGGAGGTGTTCCTGCCCCTGGGCTATAAAGCCTCTGCTGAAGTCGTGTCTCCAGGCAGGTCTCCAGCTGTGGCTGTGGGGTAAAATGCCCTTCAAATGCCCATGTTGAAATAGGGTGGAATTGGGTTTGCTGCTCCAGAGCACCCAGCCTGAAATCTCCCTATTCCCGAGGGCTTGCACCTCTCTGGATGTTCACAGAGCAGAACTAGAGGTGCTCCACAGCCTCCATGCACAGCTGGGCTGCGGATCCCTCACTGTTAGACATCTGTCCATCCTTCAAGGCTCGCTTCCATCAAGAAGGACCCATCCAGGTCTTGGAACATGGTTCTCCTTGTTCATCCTCCTCCTCTCCACTTCTTTCTAGGAACTGCGGATCATCTCGTGCTCCCACGAGTTCCATCGGGAGTGTGTTGACCCTTGGCTGCAGCAACACCACACGTGTCCACTTTGCATGTTCAATATTCTTGGTAGGGCTCAGACGCGGAATTTCCTGGCTAGGGACAGGGTTGGATGCAGGAGTGTGTCCAGGAGCTCCAGTTACGCTTGGGAGATGGATCAGCAGGTCCTCATGTCCCTGTGCGTGGAGTGGACAGGGCACTGTGTGCGTGGAGAGGAGTCTCTTGCCTGTGAGCCCCCCAGGGTACAGCAATGTGCTGGGCTTGGGCTGGGACCTGCACCAAGAGAAGGGAATCCAGTGCTGGGACCTGTGGGGAAGGGAAGGTGGGATCTAGGGGTGGCCGCAGCAGGGAGAGTGCTGAGTGTGCAGGACCATCAGGGTGGTTTGGTGATGGCAGTGAGGAGCTGCAGAGCACAGGTGGGACGCGAGGCCATGGTGGGAGGGCAGTGGAGCATCAGTGCTGGGGTTGGTGCAGCTGGGACACGTGCTGAATACTCCCTTCTGGGATGTGGAATGTGTGCTGGATCCTCCCTTCTCTCTCCACAGCCAGAGACTCAGGGGACCAGGCCGCAGCTGCCAGCTCCAGGCTGGTCCCTCAGGACATGGAGCCTGGACGGCGACTCCACCTTTTCCGCCAGCATCCAGGACATGCCCTTTACCACCTCCCACACGCGTATCCTCAGAGGAACCTCAGGAGCTTTCCCCCAGAGCCAGCCCACGGCAACCCCTTCTTCCACTCTCCAGAGCTCTCCCAGCTGGATTTTGGCACCATCCACTACATGCCCTACAGACCAGCCACCTCCCTGCTGGCCTGCGGCCACGTGGCCCCGCTGGCCCCGGGCTTCCTGGGGCAGCAGCACCCCAACCACTCTGCATGCGGGCAGGCGCTGGCACCCCACAGGACGTGTCCCCTTCAGCCTCAGCCCCCCTGCCTGGCGCCCAAGGCAGCCCAGGCACAGAAGCAGCACCGTGCGCCCGCCCTGCGCCGGGGTCTTGGCCACGGGCACCAGCACAACAGCAGCGGCTCTGGGGAGAGCTATCTCACAGAGCACAGCGGGTACCTGGCCGACGGGCCGGGCAGCGACTCCAGCTCGGGGCCCTGCCACGGCTCCTCCAGTGACTCCATGTTGAACTGCACGGACGTCAGCCTGCAGGGCATCCACGGCAGCTGCTCCACCTTCCGCAGCTCCCTCAGCAGCGACTACGATCCCTTTGTGTACTGCAGCTCCGAGGGCCCCGCCACGGACCATGGCCAGGAGCAGCCGCGGCCGCCCAGGGAGAGGCGGCCGCGGTCCTTGGACCTGATGGTGCCCGGGGGGGCTGCTCCAGCCAAGCCCCAGGTGCTCAGCCACGTCCACTACCACCACCACCAGCACCACCACTACAGACGGGACACGGAGTGTCCCCCTGGGCGGGCCGGGCAGGGGCCGGGGCCACGCAAATCCCGGTACTCCGGGGCCAAGGTTGCCTTCCACAGTGCTCGGACACAAAAGAGGACTGAGAAAAGCCATCACTCTCAGCAGCCTCTGGAAAGCAGTGCCGTGCTGCAGGAGGCAGCTCCAGCAGGACAGCCAGCCTGCCCCCAGGAAGGCCGGGAGCCCCTTCATGCTCCCTCCGCTCCTCCAAACAGGTTGGACTTCGGTGTAGATGCCAACAGACAATCGGGAGCGGCTGGCACACCCCCTCTCCCGCTGCCCCCCAGACACAGCTTACAGAGCAGGCATCACCGAAGGAAAAGAAAGTGTCCCCTGGAGCCCGACCCCGCTCTCGTGCCCAAGGACTCAGCTGAGCCCGGAGCCTGTGACACTCACCCTCCTCCCGGCCATCCCGCTGGCTACCGCTGCTCTCCCGAAGCCCAGCCCCTGATCCCAAGCGCTCCCCTGCCCGGCGGCTCCCGGCCGCTCTGGAAGTGTTTAGTGCCACAGTCCAGCTCCGAGCTGAGAAAGCAGGAGGGGTTGTCAGGACGGGAGGGAAACCGCTCAGTTCCTGCAGATTTCTCAGGGACAGGCACCCCCAGACGCAGTCTGAGTGTCCGCCTTCACTGCCCATCTCAGCAGGGTGGTCAGGGTAAGTCTGGCCTTTGCCTCTCCTGGCAGTGAGCAGGTGAATGAGGGGGGTTTGCTGAAGGAACTCTGGCTGCCAGGACACCTGGTACCTTCCTGATGGGTTTTCCTACAGGAGCATTGACTGCAGGAGCATTCCAGAGCTCACCTGTGAGGGTGATGGCCTGAATGACGAGCAAGTGTTCTAAAGAGTGCGCCAAATCCCGAAATACTGCAACTGAGAAATAAGGTGGCTAATTTTAATTAAACATCTCTAGCAGCTGGAATATCTCCCAAAGGAAGGGGTGGGATCACGTTTTTCAGTGTCCTTGCACCAGTCTGAGTGTCTTATGGGCAGAGTCGTTATCATCAAGGCTTTTTGGGCTCCAGTTGTTTTAGCCAAGCTCAGCTAACTGGAATCAGTGAGAAAGCAAGTGCGTGTGGCCCGGGGTAGTAGAACAGACGAAATGAGCTGCTGGATTTGCACATCCCTCATTTCTCACCTGCCTCTGTTGCGTGGGAGTTGCTTTTTAGTGTCTTTTGGAAATCAGATGTAATTAAAGTTTGGCCCTCTGCCTAACTGCTGCACATCTCTCACAAAGAGAGGGAAAATGCCTTTGAGACAAGGCTCTTTGAAAGAACCTGAGTTTAGCTCCCAGGTCTTGCTCTCTCAAGTCCTCTGAAGGCAGCAACCTGCGAGTCAGCAGGGGCAGGAGCTGGCTGGGAGCAGAGCCTGGCTCCCTTCCTCGCCCTGCCACTGACTCATTGCAGGTCCTTGGGCAAATCCTTTTGATTTAGGTACCAAACACAGATCTGGCTGTCTAATTTCTGTTAAAACACTGGCCTTAAACTCGTGACTCACTGTGCCCATTGTGCCGCAGAGATAATAACTTCCTCCCAGTGCTTGTCTATCCAGCCCCACCCCACGCCCAGGCTCCCGATGCCGTGGAGGCAGCGGGGCAGGGGAGGCTGGATGGGCATGGTCCTGGCTCCCTGCAGCCTTCTGGCCTCCCAGACTCCCAGGAACAGATATTTTTCCCAGGTGCAGAAGTGCCTGACTTCAGGTAGGTGATAGGGAGGTTCTTCCAAGGCCTGGAGGGATGCTGGTGTTTGGAGAGATAAGGAGGCACCAGGGCAGAGATGTCTCTGGTTGCAGGGAGCTCTGAGTGCTGGTGCCCTCCCAGGGTACCCCACATGGAGAGAGTCCTCCTGGCTCAGGACAGGCTGCTCAGGGCTTGCTTTGAGCTCCCAAATGAAGCTGGGAGGGCTCTGAGGGCAAGAGTCTGTGCACCTAACACAGGGTGCTACGTATTGCAATGTCCGTGCTGGGATGCTTCTGTCTCTTTGGAAATGGTCCCAGGGGCCCCAGTCTGTGCCCACCTCCTGGTGGCTCTCTGACCCCCACCCAGAGCCAGTGCCAGCTGCTTTGCCAAGTACACCAAGCCTTCATTCCCTCTTCTCTCCCCATTCCAGCAGGTAGAAGGACCAGTGTATCTGAAAGTGCTGTGGATCTATGTCTGTTTATTGCAGTAGCTTCTGTGGGTGCTTTCAGGGCCAGCCAGAGCGTCAGATTGACACTACATAGATTCAGGATTTAACTTTATTAGGAGCAGAGGACAGATCAGAGCTTGTGCAGGGCTTATGCAGAAAAGCCACCAAGCTGAAAACATTGGTTGACATAACACAACCTCTTGAGTTATAATCACATTGGTTCGTTGTCTTGGGAAAGGTATAAATCAATAGAGAAGAAGTAAAAAAGAGCAAAGAACAATCTCAATAGATGGTCCCATGCAAGCAGGACACAAAACACAGACATGGAAACCAAGGAAAAATGCATCTCTGCCTCCAGATAAATGGTGTAAGGCTAAAAATATAAGTGGATGAATTAGAAAGCCCGGCTTTAAATTAAAGTTTTGACATAAACTCTTCAGAAACCCAGTGTAAAAGAAAAGCAAACATTGGGACCCTGTAATTCCTAGGTGAAATTACAGAGAGGGGAAGAGTGTGTCTCTTCTGGTGGCATGGGAGCGACACTGCACTAAGGAGAGTGTGAAGTCCCATGATGAGTGACACAAAAATCTCCAATTGCCCCTAAGTAGAAGGAGGGTGGCATTAGGATTATACCACTGCATCAGCACAGGCTGCAAAGAGGAGCCTACATAGACAGGAGAGTCTGATGAGAATATTGCTAAAATAAGCAGTCAAAAGACTCAGATGCTTTTGGGCACAGGGATCATTTACAGCCCCAGAAAAGGGCTGGTCAAGCAGCAGGGCAGGGAGGGCACTCAGAAGCTGTTCTTCCAAAGCCAAGGTGTGGCTGGAGAAGGAAATCAGAACAGAGCTGGATGCCAAGTAAAGTGCAGAGCCATGGAGAGACAGGCCAGGGAATATTTCTATGATCAGCTTGTGCAAAACAGACTACTAATGCAACCAGTTTCAGCTCCATCAGAAGGGAGAAGGCTGCCTGGGGTTCTTCAGATCCAGGGAGTCACACGGGTCTGAGGGATGTGCAGGGGCTGTAAGTGCAGAGCAGAAGAGCAAACTGCCTTTATTGCATTAGTGATCACCAGGGGAGTGCTCGGGGAGGTTCTCACCTGGCACAGCTCCATTCAGGGCAGGGGGACAGGATCCCTCACAAATCAAATCACCAGTTTGAGCACTTCTGAAATGCAGTGGAGAGTAACAAATTGCCAGGGGTACAGATGACCCACTGGGCGTCCTGCAGGGCTCAAGCACAAAGCTGATAAATGTGGACGTGAATGTGGACTGCAATCTCTTATCCATGCCCAGAGCCAGGAGGAAGAGCAGAGGGCAGCATCAGCTGGAAATAGCTGAAGCCACAGAACAATGAGCCTGACTTTCCAGCCAAGCAAATTGTTAAAAATTCAAATACAAGGTCTGACTTGTAGGCACATGGCTGAATGTGAAAACCAGGGGAGGAGGCAACCCAGCTTTTGTAGGGAGAGATAACACCTGGCAGATCTTTTAGGGAAAGGAAGCTCTGAAAGCAGAAAACGGAAGCTGCTCTCACAGGTAAATAACTCATTGAAAAATAAGAGACAGAGTGCAGATCAGACTTAATGGAGGGGAATTACGCAGAGAAGGAGAAAAGTGGAGTTCTCCAACTGTCTGAACCTTCCAGCAAGCTCATAAATATCCTGGACAAGGAGAGGAGATAGCAAAGTGTATAACATAAAAAATCCATCAAGATGTCAGCATTAAAACTGGATACAGAGTGTTACAGGAGGATCTCCTGCTGCTGAGCTGTCGGGTGAGAGAGTGGTGGGTGAAATCCCCTGTTAGTAGCACAAAATGCCACACACAAGCAGAGCCACTTTTAAGTAAAAATCACGACGTTATTGTTACCATTATTTGTTGTTATTATTATCATCATTATCATTAGCTGGCTGGGAACTATGTGGGACAAGCAGAAAGTGCCTTTATGGAGCTGTGTAAGCCTGTGGTGATCTCACAGCTCCTGATCACCAAAAAGGGTGGAAAAAGAAAGGGAAATCAGGCTTGGTAGAAGGGCAGAAAGGTATCTGGTACAATCCCAGTGATAGGTTTTTCTGAGAAAATAGAAAGAATAGTGAGACTTTCATGTGGGGAAAAAGCGATTAGCAGAGGATATGAAAGAGAGGATATGAAATTAGGAGAGCAGAGGAGAAGGCAGATAAGAGAGTACTTAGAACAAAGTAAGCGATGGCATCAAACGGGAACCAGAAGCTTTAAAACACCCAAAAGGCAACACATGGTGTGTAGTGAAACTGGTGCTGGTTGCCCAGGGGATGTAGATGCCAGAAGTAAAATGGTTTTGAGAGCCCAGATCAAGAGGTAGCAAATGCAGAGATGCAAATCCACCCTCTGGCTCAGGAAGTTCCTAAACCAGGGCTTCCAGAAGCTGCTGGTGCTCCTGTGGGATGCAGCACCCTCCAGGTGTGTGCTTACCTCGCCCAGCTCCCAGGTGAGGCTGAATCTGGGTCCACAGCCCCTGGAGAAATTCCACTTGTGCAGGCAGTGCCATGCACTGGCATCGCAGGGAATAATGCTGTGGATGATCCCAAAGAGCCTTGCATGATCTTGGAGTTTATGCCTCTTCCTTGAGCACCTCCATCAGCCGTTCTTGGCAGGCTTTGCATAAAGGTGCATCCCCGACTCTCCTCTTGCCTGGGAGAGACCACACCGGGGAGTCGTGTCCCTGGAGAATCAATCCTGGAGCAATGCTGATGGATCCTTTTAAGGGAAGACAGACAGCTGGCAGTGAATTCCAGCTGGATGGCTTCCTGAACCGCCACGGCACGCCCGGAAAGCATCCCAGAACAGCCACATTACTCCAGCACAGGCTGATGAAATCTCTTGATTTCTCTCCCTGGGAAATCTCACCTCCTGCAGTGCTCTCGGCATCCTCCCCCTCTCCTCCCTCCTGCTCCTCCTGAGTCCCTTTCATGTCACGTCTTTGATCTTTACTATGGAGGGGGAAAGGGATTAGAGGGCAGAAAAAGACCACCCTTAAGTCCTAACACCCAAAGAACACGATTTCTATGGTGTCATCAAGGTGTGCTCCAGGTCATTGCTCTGCCACGGCCAGTCCAGCAGCTGAGGTTCTCCCACGTCTCCCAGTTCATGATCTTTTCTTCGCACAAGCAGGGGACACTCATGCAGGCACAGCTTTCCGAAAATATTTTAGTAATGGTATTTGAGACTGAAGGCATCTGAACACAGAGGGATTGAAGCTGGACAGTCTCTTTTTGGGTTGCATGTAAGCCAGTGACAAGGGCAACAGTTGGAAATGGCTTATTCCATATACTTGTGACTCAAGTCACAAATGCAAGATGTGCTCAAACTCTGTCTTTAGGTACTATGGCCATGCTTACACGTGTGTACACGTATAACACCATGTGCATTCATTTTCCCACATTGATTAGCGACATTTTTCCAAGCAGAATCTCATTTGTTTGTTTTCTTCCCACAAAATTTTCAAGTCTCTGCTCCTACAGCTGGTGATATATAACCAACAAGAATTTGTTGTGACTGTTCTGAAAAGTTGTTTCAAATTGCCCTCTATGAATCTCTATGTGGGCATTTCTTTCCTTTGATCTCAGGAACATTCAGGAAACGGGAAATAGGAAGAATAATGCCTGTATGCCTTTGCTGGGCTATGCTGACCTTGTGTAAGAGTTCTGGGCAGGCTTGAGAGACATCTGGGAAGGGACCGTGGTGTGTGTGACCACGGGCAGTGACCTAGAGAGAAAGGGGCTGTCTGGAGCAGTGACTTGGGTGCACCTTTTTAGGCAGCCCTTTTGTTGGATGGTTCCAAGTAAACTGCTCAGCACCTGCCTGTCAGTAATTCTCCAGGCAGAGGAGCTAGGGAAGAACCTGAGCCTGAGCTGGGTTCAGAAGCAATTTGTGCAACCTCTCGAACACTGTGGAACATGTGTCATTCCTGTCTTGCGTCACTGCTCTCTGCTCTTATTGCCTGGAGTTCCTGTTGCACTCTGGCTCTGCGAGATATGAATTGTGTTACTTTCTGTTCCTAATAATTTTTCAATCAGCTGTACAGATTTTTGCAAAGAGCAAACATCAAAAAGCCTCAAAAGCAAACACCTAGTAGTGATGTGAATCCTGAGGTGTCTTTAGCCTGCCTCTTCTGAAATATTGAAGGAGTAGCTTGAGGTCTTATCTTTAGATTTCATTGTATTTCACCTTAGAGGAATAAACTGGTTGGGAGGTGGCCAGAAAATTCCCTCTGAAAAACTGGGAGAAACTTCATAGAATCATGGAATATCCTGAATTGGAAGGGATCCATAAGGATCATGAAGTCCAGTCCCTGGCCCTGCCCAGGACACCCCAGCAATCCCACCCTGTGCCTGTGAGCATTGTCCAAACACTCCTGGAGCTCTGGCAGCCTCGGGGCTGGGACCATTCCCTGGGGAGCCTGTTCCAGTGGCTTAGTGGCTTTTTTAGTAGCTTTCACTTAGTGGTTTTTCCTGCAGCATCTGTTCTCTGGATTGCAGGGTCAAGGCCCCAGCAGTGCAGAGCCTGGGAATGTTCAGCCAGGTGTAGCTGACACTTTTCTTTCTCCTTTTCTTTGAATGCAGGATCTGAAGAGGAGGTCCAAGATGTCCACGAACACTCAGTTTAATAAAACACTGGCCTGTTTGCTCACTGGGAGCTGGAGTGGATACAGATGTTCATGGAGCTGCTCACATCTGGCTCTGCCCAGCCCTGCCCCGCCGAGACATGGACTGCCAAGAGCACCGGGCCCCTCGTGGTCTCCTGACACGTCCCCGCGCCGCGACGCTCACACAAGCAGAGCCCTGCTCCCCGGGCCCCGTCTCCTCTGAAGGCACAGGCAGCCCCTCGTCATCCCGTGGCGTCGCTCCGAGCCGGGCAGGGCTCCCAGGGAGAGCTCACCGAGTGAGTGCAAGCTGCTATTTTGGCATGTTCATGCCACAGAAGGTTTTGCTAAACACTGCAAAAATAAACAAGCCTTCGAGACCAAAAGCTGCAGAAATTACTTTCTGTGGCCTGGTAGCTCCTGACTTCATTTCCTCGCTTAGGTCAAAAGCCAGACTTCTTCAATTAACTTTTCCATGCTTATTTCAGACACAGGAACAAGCTATTCTCCATCTCACCGCTCACAGGGCTGCCCTGCAAGGTGCTGCTTCTGACTTCAGTGGAAAGCAAGAGCTCTCACCACTTTCGGTCACCTCAGCGTCCCTCAGCTGACGCCGTCTCAGCCACTGGCTGTGTTTGCCAGCAGCAGGAGAGGGGAAGACACAGGGACGTCAGCATTTCTGGGAAGGAGCTGGGTCAGACTCTTTCCATTGCAAAGAATCCACCCTCTCATCTGGCAATGTGAACAAGTCTCTCACTCACCCTCTAACTCCTCCACCTACCCTCCAATAGCTGTCATGGCCAGCCCTGTTAATAGCATTTTTCAAACATATCTCAGATGTCCCCATCACAGGAGTCACGGAAAATTGTGGAGTTCACGTGGCTCCTGCTTCTCTCCTTCATCTCATTTCCCCAAGACACAGCAAAAATTCTCAGCAAAAGCCTCCCTAATAAATGCAGAGCAGAGCCCTATCCATCACCCAGCCTTAACTTCATATTCTGAGACTCCTGAAATGATCCTTCAAAAGGATTTTTCTGTCTTTTTCAGGATTTCGATGATACAGGGAGAAAACTTGAGAAATCATCAGGCCCTGGTTTATTACTTCCCCCCCCCAGCATTTATGGGTATTTTGGGTTTTTCTGAATGTCGCTAGTTCTTACTTCCTACATCTCATCATTTGCAGACATCCAAGCAAAATAAAACCTGCCAAATTCAAAACGTATAGAACCCATGCAGCTTTCAAAGAGCAGAGAATTCCTGTCAAGTTCATTGCCCTAAATGATCCATCAGGCCAAAGAATTAGCCACATTCCCATGTGAAGTGCACATTTCTGCCAGGTGCTTCCAAGCACAAGGAAGCGTTGGTGAGGATACAAGACTGGGGCTGAAGATAACTCCTAACAGTTTGAAACTTGATGTAGGGACAGACTTTCCCATCTGCTCAGTAAAGCTTCCCATGTCTTCCTTTGAAGCAGCAGCTTCTCAAGGGAGTGCTCTGGTGATGCAGTCCCAGTTCAGGATAATCCTCTGCCTTCCTTTGTTGGTGGGAAAGCTTTTTACAGGGTTTGCTGCCCTTAATCCTCGAAAAAGGCATCTTTGTCTCAGCTGCTAATCAGTCTCTGACAGTCAAGTGATCAGCCAATAGCACTGTTTTAAACCCAACGTTATTCCCCTGTAATGCTCATTCCTTGTCTCCTGTGACCAGGCTCCTGCGGGACCTTTCAGTCTAGGGAAGAGCTGAATTTCTTTCATCAAAGAACCCAGCAGAATTACATTTAGACCTTTCCAGGCTCTTGCTTGTCCTACAGCACAAGCAGAAGACAACAAGCTCAGATGATTTCTCCTGTGTAGGGAAGTCGGTCTTAAACTAGAGGAAAAATCCAGGAGTGGATCTGGATTCACCGCATTCAGCTTCTTGTGCTCCTGGTCCATGGCTTGCCTGAACCAGCTCCCCACGTCCTTGACCATCCTGGAGGGCTCAGAGGCTTAACAGAGAGGAGGGTCATGAACTCGGGGTGCTCCTTCTGCTTTCTTTAGGAGTCAGGAAGGCAGAGAGCCTCCAGGGGTGCATTTCACTGCTCAAAGGAACAAGTGCAGCTCTAAAGTCCTTTCTTTCCCTCCTTATCCCTAACAAAAGAGGAGATTCCTGAATTTGTGAGCCACAAGCTTCTTTGGGAAAGTGGTCAGCGCTCATGCACCCTCTCCACTCCCCACTGCAGTATTACCAGGCTGCCAGGGCAACACCTGCTTCCAAGTGTCTCCCTTTCCTGACCTTAGGCTGCTGCTCCTTTTCACGTAGAAAATGCTGGAGTGCAGGTCTGCCTCGGTGGGGGCTCAGGGGGAGGAGAGGGAGGAACTCTCTGGGAAGGTGGCTTTGAAAGATCCCCTTCAGTAGATGGATGACTATCCTTGGCTGCCTGGAAGGGAAGAAGCAGTAACTGAGAAAACAGGGAATGGTTCCTCACAGTTCTTTACCTCTGGCTTCTGGGTGATGCTTTTGAGTGCTTGGTGCCTGTGGGCTCCACCATGGAATTTCTCCAGCATCAGAAGGATGCAAGGAAGGAAAACTGATGGAAGCCAGAGCATCCCAAGCTCCCTCTATCCAAACTGAAGGCCCAGCCCTTCCCCAGGGACCCTCTTCCCAGGAGCTCCCACCCCCTGAACTGGGCATATGGTCGGGCTGGCTGGATATCTCCCCTCCTGCACAAATCCTTCAGATCCTTTGGAAATGTGAATATCGGTTCATTTTGTTGTTGCTTTTTGTTTCGTTTATTTTTTTGCTGAGTCTGTCCTGGCTCTTGGGGCTTGGGAATAAATTATGACCCAGGAAAAAAAAAAAAAAGACCACAAACAAAAAAAAAAAAAAAAGGAAGAATATGTTTTATATATATGCAAAACTGTGTATTTATGTCCGATAAACACAAAGATGTGTGAATATGCTGATGTGCTCAGAAATATATTTATTTACTAATATATTTATCCATGTACCGGTCTGCTGCCTGCGTCTGTTCTTTGTGCGTGGGGCTGAGCTGGCGGAGGAGCCCGCGGGGAGGGACGCCCGGCCCAGCCCGGCCGTGACAGAGCTCNGCCCGAGCCTTCCTGCCTTTCCCGGCCCTTTCCCCGCCCGTTCTGGCCCTCCCTGTCCCGGCATGTCCCGGC
>VZTF01003687.1:211262-230790 GCA_013397755.1 Cnemophilus loriae | reverse complement strand
CTGTCCCGGCATGTCCCGGCCCAGGTCCCTCTCCCTGGCCTGGACCTTCTCTTTCCCCCGCCTGGTCTGTCCCTCCGACCCCGGCCCGGCCTCCCCGGTCCTGCCACGGCCCTTCCCCGCCGGGCCTCTCTCCCTCCCCTGCCTCCCGCAGCCTCTGAGAGCTTCGCACCTGCCCTAGCCCTGGCCCCGAACCCTCCTTGCCGGGGTTCCCTCCCTTTTCCTGGCCCCGCGGCCACCGGGCTCCCGGCTGGTCCCGGTCCCTGACACCAGAGTCCCCTTAGACCATCGACCAGTTCGAGTATGATGGCTGTGACAACTGCGAGACGTACCTGCAGATGAAGGGCAACCGCGAGATGGTCTATGACTGCACCAGCTCCTCCTTCGACGGGTGAGTGGGGCCTGGGCCTGGCCACGGTCCCCCGGGAGCCTGGGGACACCGAAGTGGCACCGTGGGGTCACGCAGCCAGGAGACATCCCCTCAGTGCCATCCCTCCTGCAGGATCATCGCCATGATGAGCCCTGAGGACAGCTGGGTCTCCAAGTGGCAGCGGATCAGTGAGTAATTTGGGAGCTGGAGATCCCTTCTCTGCAAACCCTCCTCGGGGGCAGTGAGAGCTGCTGGGAGGGCTGTGGGAGGGCTTCTGCCCCCCAGTGAGGGGATATCTGCACAGGCTGAGGATTCCCACCTGGCTGCTCCACCTGGGGTAACTCGGGGTTTTCTTGCCCGCAGGTACCTTCAAGCCAGGTGTCTATGCAGTGTCTGTGACCGGCCGCCTGCCCCAAGGTACCTGTGTGATGGAGTCAGGGTGTGGGAGTCTGTGAACACTGCACAGGGAACTTGCCATGTGGGTGATGGGATCAGCAAAGGTGTGATGGGATCAGCAAAGGTGTGATGGGATCAGCAAAGGTGTGATGGGATCAGCCAGGTGTGGCAGGATCAGGCCAGTGTGATGGGATCAGCAAAGGTGACTGCGAGGAGGTGCTGGACTGGAGAGGGAGTTTCAAGGTTCAGCACTGCACCTGCCAGAAGTTTATATTGAAAACTGCTGTCTAAAACCTGGCTATCAGAGGGATAAACTGGGATTAAAAAGTGATTCTGGGAAGTTAGCACATCTCAAACCATTCAGCTCCAGGAAAACATGGAGTTTTGTTCATAGAAAAGGGTTTTGCAGGAGGGGTGCTGTTGTGGCAATCCCAGTGAGTACACCCCTCCTCCTGCACTAAGGGCTCATGCCACGGTGGATTTGTGTGTTTACAAATGGAGTGGAGGGCACAGAAGATTGACCTTATCTCTGGAATGCAGAAAGGGCATCATCCATCCAGCTGAGTTCCTGCCCAGTGTGTAGCCCCAGAGCAGACTCCTAACCCAGGAGTGAATCCCAAGTCCCTGGGGTGAAAGCTGTGCCTGTGTCTGGAATCCCAGGTTCCTTATTTCTGACTGAGCTCTGCATTGGGAAGGAGCTGGAAACATCATGAGGCCAGAAGCTGAGGCCTTCTGGCACAGCCCAGGCACATCTGAAATGCCGAGGGTTAGGGTTTAAGTGGGATCTCAGGAAAAGGCTCTTCCCCCAGAGGGTGCTGGGCACTGCCCAGGCTCCCCAGGGAATGGTCCCGGCCCCGAGGCTGCCAGAGCTCCAGGAGCGTTTGAACAGCGCTGCCAGGGGTGCCCAGGGTGGGGTTGTTGGGGTGTCTGTGCAGGGCCAGGGGCTGGGCTGGGTGATCCTTGTGGGTCCTTCCCCCTTCCAACTCAGGATATTCCATGATTCTGTGAAACAAAGGTGATTGTCCAGTACTACATGACAGAACCACCAGATGTTCCTAGGGCTTCTCATCCCAGGAGAAGACAGAAATGTGTTTGTCTCCTTGCTGCAGGGATCGTCCGAGAGCTGAAGAGCCGTGGTGTGGCCTACAAGTCTCGGGACACAGCCATAAAAACCTGAAGGGCTCTTGTGCTGCCCAGACATCACAGTGCTGCGTGGAAAAGGCAGTGGGCACTGCTCCCAAACCTCTGAGCTTTATCCTGTAGGGAAGTGGGGCTGGATTCAGGGTGCGCTGGCTCAGCTCCCCTCGCTCGGCACCTCCGGACTCTGCCACACCACAGACCACAGACATTTATCTGAGCCTTGCCAGGGGGGAGAGTGTGAGTGGGGCTGGGAAAGGGTGTTTAATCGTGATGCCCAAGCTTTTTTACGGTTGGTGTGGGGAAGAGGGGATTTGGGAAATAGCTGTGTAAATAGTTCAATAAAACCTACTGCCTGGTCCGGGCTGGGTCCAGCTGTCACTGTGTCACTGGTTTCACCGCTGCAGGGTGGTGAGGTGGGGGGCTGACACTCGCCCCCCTGCCTGTGCCAGACTGTTTGGAGCCTGCGATTGTCACTGCTTGTGCCATGGGCCACATTCCTGCCTCGAGAGGGGGATCCTACCCTGGCTGCCTCCCTCCCTGTGGGAAACCTGCAGCTCCCAGCTGGATGGAGCAGATGTGGTGATGGCCAGTGCTTCCTGTGGAGGTGGTTACATGGAGGTCACGGAGCCCTGGGCCTGCAGGTACGAGGGATGTGGATGCACCTTCCAGGAGCATCCACTCGCTGTTGCTGGGCTCCAGGGCAGGCAGAGCAGGTTGAGCCCATTGCTGGTGTGGGTGGGAGGCAGCACCAGGCCTTGCACATGGGAGGGGTGGACAAGCATCCATCCAGCCTCCTTTTCTGGGGATCTGACTGTTAAAAGTGTCAGCTTAGTGTCTGTAACACTTGAACTCCTGAGGGATTTGGCCTCCTTAGCTTATGGCTCTTGTTTGAGTTGTTTTGTTTCAGTTCAGCAGCAGCCACTGATCATGAAGGGCCGAGTCCTCAATCAGTAGCTCTCTGAAATAACCTTTTTTTTTTTTTCCCCCTGAGATAATCCAGCTCCTGGAGCTGGAAAGCTCAAGTTTTGTTTTCTGGAGGCAAATAGTGGAAAACTAGTACAGCCTGAAAACTGCACTTGGTCTGGGATGAGAGCAGCTGCAGCACAGGGAATTCAGGACTGGCTGAGGAGTGACATTGCCAGGAGTGCAGAGGTGATGCCCTCTGCACTGCTCTGGTTTGTAGAGCTGGACATGAGAAATGAGTCCCACGTGCTCCAGGTTGGACAGAGCATGGCTTCCTGTGGAGATTTGGAGCAGATGTGTGGTGGGAGAAGCCTGGAGCACAGAGGGGCTGGAGGGGAAGGTGCCTTAAGCCACCTTTTGCACGGGCCCTTGCAGATGTGGTGCTGAAGTAACGAGTGTTTGCTCAGTGCAGACCAGGGCCACGTCAAGTCCTTGCTGGGCTCTGAGCTCCAGCAAACGTCTCCAGGTGCAGATCACCTTTTGTAGGAAGAGCTGAGAGCACATCGGCCCCTGGTCTGGGGGCTGGACCCTCCTCTTGGGAAGACAGAGCAGCAAGTTCGGTTCTGCAGTCAAAAGAGGGAGTTGACCATGACTTTCACACATCCCTGGTGTAATCAAAGCCCTTGAATTGCCTGGTGAATCATCTTTCAGGCTTTACTGGGTTGCCATCTGGGCAGGAGATGGACCTTGGGAGTTCCCAGTAGGTCAGGCCTGTGGGACGGAGGTGACTGTCCCAGCAGCCCAGGGCCTGTCTCTGCAGGATGCTCAGGTTTAGGACCTCTGGGCTCTGGAGGGCAATTTTGGCCCAGCAGTGCCATGAGGGGCACAGGGTGACCTGGGATTCTCCCAGATGCTTTCATCCCCTGTGGAATGGTCTGGGAAAGCTGCAGCCAGGGCTGTCTGGGCAGCCTGACGTGTTCAGGGTGGAAGGGGACAAGGAGGATGAGGTGGGTGGCTCTTTCTCCAGCTGGCTGGAGATGGGTCTGGGGAGCAAGGGTTTGGCTCCAGCCAGGCTGGGAGGATGTTGGATGACAGATCCACCCTCCTGCCATGCCCAGCCCGGGGAGCCTCATGCTGGCAGTGCCACGGGGTGGCAGCACGGCCTTGTGCTGGGGCTGGGGAACTGCTGCAGACTGACTGAGGCACAAGCTCCATTTTCTGCTGTTTCACAGCACTTTTCAATCCCTACTGCCTTCCCTTGGCTGCAGGGTATGGCCATGCTGGAGCTGCTCCAAGGCTGGAGCCACATCAGGACCCTTGTCCCCTGGCCCTGTGATGCAGAGGAGCTGACGAGAGGGCTCTGCAGAGGACCCTGAGCAAGATGGGCTTGTCTGGCTGTGGTTGCTGAGGCTCCGTGGTTCTCATCTCCCTTCCTGGGAAGTTGCAGTCACCGCTCAGGGCTGGGAACTTGTCCCCAGGGAGCAGTGTGCACTGTCACCGTGCCTCTCGGGGAAACTGAGGGGGTTTGGAAACCCTGCAGAGACCTCACCCCTTGCTAAGAGCCCAAGTGCTCCAGGATATGTAGAGTTAAGACTGGCAGGGCTGCAGTACAGGTGCAAAGGAGCCACCCCAGCGAGGAAAATGAACGTGGTGGTCCTTGAGAGCTGCACTTCTTGTGCCTGCAGCGCTTCCAAGAATGCGGTGCCTCTCTCCAGGCTCCCCCCGAGCCCGTTCCCTGCGAGCTCCCTCGCTCGCCCACGCCGGGCCCGCATCCCACATCGTGCAGCCCCGGTGATCCACTGCTTCCGTGAGACTCCAGCCCCGGAGCTGTCTGTGGTTTGTACCAGGAAAAAAGCAAACGATGCAGAGCTTTATTCGCTGCAAAAAGTAGGGCAGGGAGCTCTCACGTTGAAGAAACTGGAGGAAAAATGTGCAGCGGCAGCCGGAGTGGGAATCGGGAGAGAAAAGCATCAACGGGCTGGGAGCTGAGATGTGAGTCAGGACAGCTCCTCCCCTGCACCAAATGACGCTCAAGTATTTCAGCCAGGCCTGGAAATGCTGCAAGTTTGGCATCCCGAGCAGCCTGGCAGCTCTGGGCGATGGGGCCAGGGCAGCCCCGGCAGCGGGGCAGGAAACACGAGCCAGTGGATTTTCGTGCGGGTTTTGAGAACCGATACCCCGGCTCTCCCTGCGGACGAGAAAAGTGACTTTCCAAACCGCAGAGCACTTGGTGCTTCTGCAGAGGCAGCTGCCGGGAAATGCTTGTCCCCACCTGCGCGGGGCCCCTCCGGCGCTGCCCGGGACCGGCCCACAGCCGGGTCAGAGCAGCCCTCGGCCTCTCGCTTGGGCTACCTGGGCTTCAGGTGAAGGAGGACGTGTACAAGAGCAATGGACCCTGTCCAGGTGCCGAGGCAGGGTGATGCCCCCCGTTCTGCCCCTGGGGCTGCTCTGTGCCTGGTCCATTGAGGCGCTGCCTGGGGCTGGCAGTAGCATCATGGAATCATGGAATGGGTTGGGTTGGAAGGGCCTTTAAAGACCATCTTGTTCTCTACCTTGCCATGGGCAGGAACACCTTCCACTATCCCAGGGTGCTCCAAGCCCTGTCCAGCCTGGCCTTGGGCACTGCCAGGGATCCAGGGGCAGCCACAGCTTCTCTGGGCACCCTGTGCCAGGGCCTCCCCACCCTCCCAGGGAACAATTCCTTCCCAATATCCCATCCATCCCTGCCCTCTGGCAGTGGGAAGCCATTCCCTGTGTCCTGTCTCTCCTGGCCCTTGTAAATTGTCTCTCTCCATCTTTCCTGTAATTTCCCTTCAGGTACTGGAAGGCCACAACTAGGTCACCCCGAAACTTCTCTTTTCCATGCTGAACAATTCCAATTCTCTCAGCCTTTCCTGCTAGGAGAGGTGCTCCTACTCTCTGAGAATCATTCCTGCTGCACCCTAAATCCACTGTCACCTGCTTCACTGGCTCTCAGTGTGGACTTGGACTTTCCCAGGTGCTTTTTGGCCACCCTGTGTGCCTGGGGGGAACTGGTTACCTCAGGGATGTGGAAACCCTTGGGGATAGATGGTAGGGGTGGGGAAAAAGCCCCAAACAAACCCCAGCTTAAGACTCTTTTCCTTGGAAACTGGCTGAGGAGACCTTTGCAGGTGGAGGTGATGGGGAAGATGACCTGAGTTGTCCTGGTACCCGGAGTGAAACGCTGCTGTAGTGAGGATGGCAAAGCCCGGGGCATGCCAGGAATGGGTGCCCCATCCTGCCCGTCACCTCCGTGTCAGGGCACGTGGGCAGAAGCCACAGAAGCTCCTGTGTCTGATGTGGTGGGGAGAGTAGGGGCCCAGGGCCAGATCTGAGCAGCTGCAGGATGAGGGCAGTTTTGGGAAGGGAGTGGGAGGGGACAAGCTACAAGAGCTCTCAAAGCATGGCAGGAACAGGGCCCAGCTGCCACGTGCCCATCCCAAGGGATCCCTGGTGCACTGGGGTGGAGGCAGGTGGGCAAGGAACTGGGATGTGCTCCCCGCTGAGGGGATCTGAGAGGAAAACAGGGAGCTCTGATGCATGATGGGTCCTCTGGGTGTTTTCCCCTCAGGAACTGCAGTGGAAGGAGAAGGCTCTGCTTTGTGAAGGGGAGAGGCTGGTGGGTTCCTGACAGAGGCCTTGCAAAGGGCACCTGAAGTGGAACATCCATCCCTTGTGAGCTCAGGGCTGTCTGCAAAGAGCCCTAAACTGCTTCATGGTGGATACCTCCAAACCCACGGGTTTGCCCACAGAGTTGGGGTTCTGGAGTCTGGCGGGGACCCTAACCCAATCCTCCTCTAGACTGAGAGCTCTCACCTCCCCGCTGTGCCGCATCATGGGACGGGAGATGCCAAGGGTTGGGAGGGGCAGAGTGGAGTCTCAGCTCGGTAGTGGAGGTGGCCGGGGTTGCTGTGGACATGTTTCCTGAGGGCACATGGCAAGGTGAGACCACAGCTGAAGACCAAGGAGGGATTTGAGAATCTGATGGTATCTCCCCATCCCCAGCTCTCCCAGACCTCCTGCTGCATCCCAGGTGGCACTTGTCCTTCCTGCATCCCAGGATGCACTTGTTCTTCCCTCCTCCTGGCCAGCTGCATGTCACCCAGGCTGATGCTGCTGCTGGGCTGGAAGAGGCTTTTCCCTTCAAGGGAATGGTCCTTCTGCACGGGCAGTTGCAGAAGAGCCACTGAGTGCCCAAACAGGACTTGTGGGACTTGTGCTGGGAAAGGACATTGCCCCTCTGGCCCCCAAACAGCCCAGGTGTGTGGTACAGGGCAACACTCTCCAGTGGCTGCAGGATCGGTCCCCTTGGCCAGGGGCTCTGGAACTGCACAGCTGGCCTGGAAAGGTGCTGGGAAGGTGCCATCAATGCCAGCTTTCGGGAGATGCTTCCTGGCAGCCCTGAGTGCCTGACCCCCCTCCTCCATGTCTCTGGTCCTCAGAGATACTCAGCTATTCCTGTCCCTTCTCCTGCAGAGTGAAGGTCGATGGAGAGCAGGGTCTGTCACCACAGAGCTCGGCCCTGTACCTCTTGAGCCCATCCTGCCCAGGCAAATCCACAGCCCAGCCTGGTGGTTCTCATCCCTCCTTCCCCGTATCCCTGCTGGGCTCTGTCACAGAGCATCCTCCATCCCAAGAAGAGGGGGAAAACAGGAGTCGCCAATCTGCAGCACCGGGTGCCGTGGGGGCCCCTCCGGAGCCCCCGGACCGTGGGGTCCCCTTCCCCCAGCTGCGTGGCCGGTGGCAGCAGGTGCCATGGAAAGTGACGGAGCAGCCCCGGCCCCGGCCCAACCGCCCCGCGCCCGCCATTGGCGCAGCCGGGCCGCGATTTTGTCCATATTTGGGCAAATCCAGCGCCGTGTCCCCCGCCCGCCGCGTCACTTCGCCTTTTTGAGGTTTCCCTTCGCGCTCTCATTTGCCTCCCGCCCGCCGCCTCCCCGGCGCGGCAGTTTCTGGTTGAGTCACTTTTAACGGCCGTGCTCCTGCTCGGCCGCCGGGGCACCGCCGGGGCACGGCCAGGGGCGTCGGGCTGCGAGCGCTCGGGGAGCTCGCCCCGAACACCCCGCTCGGGGCCGCATCCCGTGCCCGGCGGTGAAATGGGGCTCGGCCCACGCCGGCACCACAGCCCCTCTTTTTGGTGCAGAGGTGGCCTCAGCCGTGCAGTTCTTCCTTGAAGGTTTGCCATGACGGTGGCAGACAATGCTCTTCCCATCCGAAAAGCTCTCAGGGGCAGTGTTTGGCACTCCTGATGTTTTGGTGCTAGAGATGTCCGTAGCACCTGCTCTCGTGGAGCGTCCCAGCTCAGAGCTCTCTGTCCCAGGGGTCTTTTAGGAGGTCACCCTTTGCAATGTCAAGCAGAGAGAGCTGTGCCCCCCCCGTGCCTGTGTCCCATGTCCTCAGAGGGATGTGGGGCGTTGGGAACACTCTCATTAGGCTTCAGTGTTAACAGTGGCCTGAGACACTGCAGCTCCTCTGGGGCCTGGCCAGGAGATGCTACAGCTTGGCTGTGGATCCAGTGGCTCACCCGGCTACCTTCCCACTGGCCCTAGGGCAGTGGAGGTGGCTCAGGGAGGGTTTGGGTGAGACCATCCTGTTCCTCCTTCTCCTCCTCCTCTTCCTCCACAAGGTGCTGGATGGATGGGAGTCATGGGATGCTCAATGGATGGGAGCCATGGGGCATGGATGGGAGCCATGGGGCGCTGGAGGGATGGGAGCCATGGGGCTCTGCATGGATGGGAGCCATGGGGCTCTGCATGGATGGACGGGAATCACGTGAGCGTGGCAGGGCAGCTGCCTGTCCCGAACACTGAGCGGGGTTCGCAGGCCAGGCTGAGGGCAGCACTTCCCCTGCCGGCAGCGAGCGTCGCAACCGCAGGCAAGGAGGGGAAGTTGCTGCAAGGCCGATAAGAAATATCAGCGCTTTCGCAGCGCCTCGGCTGCACAGCCCGACAAGGGCCCTTCCCCCTGCTGTGCGCTGGGCCCGGCAGTGCCACTGCCCCGAGCCCGGGCTCCCGCTCCCCTGTGCTCCCCGATACTGGGAGAGTTACTGGAAAAGGAGCAGCCCTGCGGGCAGAGGCGACCTCGGTGCTGCAAGGTGGCAATGAGACACCCGCGGTGCTCCATGCACAGGAAATTTTGGGGTGCATGGCAGTGTCTGACCTGCATCCAGGTGCCCTGAGACAAGGCCGGGGAGGGCAGAGTGGGAGTGGTGCCTCGGGGGGGACATGGTTTGTCTCAGGGAGCTGCACCCCGGGGTCCATCAGCAAGCCTCCGGGAGATGCCGAGCAGGTGGGCAGGGTGTGGAGAGGGGCCTTGGGAAAACTGGGGACCGGATATTCTCATGAGGTTCCCAGGGGAGGAAATGCAGCTGCTTCAGCCTCCCTCGACCCCAGAAAGCTCCTGGAGCTCCTTCAGGCAGACATGAGTGGAGCAGGACCAAATGATCCAGAGCCAAGGGCTGGGGCAGGAATTCCTGCAGCCTTGTTTGCCAGCCAGTAAAATTAACCAATGGCTGGGGAATGTGGTAAGTTCATCATCAGCTGGAGACTTTCAGAGACCTCGTCAGAGCCCAAGGAACCAGATCTGCTGATTTCCTCCTTTCTGAGACCAGTGCAGGCAGAAGGAAACCAGCTCAGGACCTAAAATGTCATATCCCCCATCAGTGCTGTGCTGGCGAAAGAGGAAGCGTCGCCTCCCCCCACTTCTCTGCTGGGAAAGCTCCTGTGGCCCCCCTGCATGGCCCCTCAGCAGCACAGGCAGGTGCTGGGCAGGGCTCTGTTAGGGACCCCGTTTTGGGAAGGCACAGCTCCCTCCCCGCTGCCAGCCTGCACATTCCCGGCTCTGGCCACGTGCTTCACTCTCCTCTGACATCTTGTCCTTGCGTGCAGTCTCTCCCAGCCACCTCTGTTGGGAAACGTCTTCATCCTGCTTTGCCCCACAGTGAGCCTCCAACAGAGGTTTCCTCATTGGGCTTGACTTCTCACCCTGTCCCCTCCTCCCAGCCTGCAGTGTTTACCAGGGACCAGTTTGTCATCAGCCAGAAACATGGCCTTGACCCTGGGGCACAGCGGGAAAGTCCCTCAGCAGCACCTCTGGGGCCAAATCTCTCTCTGGTTGCCCCCCCAAAAGGCTCCTTTCTCTGCTGTAAGAGCGTGGTTGCCTGTAGCCTGTGCAACTTTCACCCCTTGTGATGGCACCCACCACTGCTGGGGACTGTCCCATGGCACTGAGGTGGCTGATGGCACCGGGGAATGTCTCCAGGATGGTCTCTGGGTTGGCAACAATCTGCTCTCAGGCACAGGGTGGGATTGTTGTGGTGTCCTGTGCGGGGCCGGGAGCTGGATTTGATGATCTTTGTGGGTGCCTTCCAAATGAGGATATTCTGTGGTTCACACCAAAAATGATATTTACACATTTCAGGTCACCAGGAGGGCCAGTCTGGGAGGCACCCAAAGTCACGTGGCATCAGGAGGCCACCCCATGGACGCAGCCTGCACGTGGTGGCCTCTGCCATGGGCGAGTGGCTGCCTACCACAGGCCCCTGGCGAGGCAGCGCGATGCTCCTGGGCTCAGAGCTGCCAAAAGCGCCCTGCGGAGACATCACCAACAGCACTTACATTCCTTGCTGAACTTCTGTCCAGCACAGGGAACACAGTGTCCCCAGCCCTGTGACCATAAGGGATGGAGACGGGCATAGGGCCAGGGAAGGCAGCCCTCGGCAGGCCAAGGCACAGGGACGGGGCTGTTGGGCTGGTGGATGGGCTCACTCCAGCCAGCTCTGTTTGGTTTACTCCACCGAAACTTCCACCAGTTTAGCCTTGGTTTGGAAAGGGCTTCCCAAACAATTCCCTCTCTCCTAAAGCCTCTTTTACCTGCTGCCATCAGCACACGTGCAGCTCAAGTCAAATCATTTCTGCCTGTGCTGCTGCTCGGTTATTTTTGGCTTTGCTCTCCCCCTGCCTCCTGCAAACCTCACCAGTACCGGTTTTTTATACATTTCCGTCCAGATTATCAATGTTGAGAGTGAATCGCACTGGCCTAAAAAGAAGCTTTTTGCAGAGGCACATGAAAACCAGCGCAGGGACAGACACAGCCCCATTTATGGTCACTTCTGGGTTTGTAGGTTTTGATCTAGTTTAGTGGTGGGCTTCCCCTGGCACTGGGACAGGGAGGTGCTGGCCATGCAAAATCCTCCTGCTCCGTGTCCCAGCACCATCCCAGTGCCATCACTGGGGCCATTGCGACCTGGATGTGCCAACCTCCAAAGCCAGCTTTCGGTTTTCTTCCCGGGGCCTCACATCCCTGTTGGTCGCTACGGCTGCCCGGGGCCAGGGTAAGTTTGGTGTTGCAGAGCCCTGAGAGAGTGAGAGGCTCCAGGAAGCCTCTTGCGCCATGCGTTTCCTAAAGCACAGGTTTAGGGCATGTGACTCGCCGGCACCTGTGTCCCCAGTGCTTCACCCCTATGCCCAGGCAGCCCCTGAGTCCTGCAGCCCCCGCCACGGGCTGCTGGAGCCTCCGTGGGCAGGAACTGCTCCCATGCAGGTCCCACCACTAGGACAGGGTGAGGGGCCGCGGTGCAGCGGGTGAGGGGCCCGAGCAGCCGTGGGAGGTGGATTCAGTTACTGTCACCCTGTGCAAACACCTTTTTTTTTTCCTTTCTTTCTTTCTTTCTTCTTTTTTTTTTTTTTTTTTGCACAAACATGTTTGTCGCTGACAGCAGCAAAGCCCAGGAGAGCGTAACCGGCTGGTGCTTCCTGGCCCGGTGCTGGGCCAGCTGCGGTCAGGCTGCGGGGCGGCGCTGGGTGGGACCAGCACCGTTATCTGCTCCGCAGCGACGGCTCTTCCTGTGGTCGGGCCACGTGGGCAGGATGGGGTTAAAAGCAGCCCCGCGCCCCGCAGGGGCCCATTGCTTCCCGGCCAGCACCCCACGTAGCACCTCATCACACCGGCAGCGGCACCCAGCATGGGCCACCAGCACCTGGCTTGGGCCACCAGCACCTGGCACTCACCTCCACGGCCGGTGTGGCCCACCGGCACCTGGCATGGGTCACCCACACCCAGCACGGGCCATCGGCACCCAGCGAAGGCCACCCGCGCCCCGACCCGGTAACGGGGGCACCCATCGAGGCGCCCACGCGGTGCTGGAGGAGCGGCAGGGGGTGTCCAGGGGCGCTGGCAGCTGTGGCTCTGATGCCGCCGCGAGGGGGGCAGTGGGTGCTGGGGGCCGATGACAGGTAAGGAGGGGGGTCACCCCCACAAGGGGGGCACAGTGGCGTGGCAGGGGAGGAGGTGCCGTGCTGGCAGGCGGGCAGAGGCGGGAAGTGCCCAAAGCAGAAGTGACACCCAGGGGGTTTTTAGTGGCAGCTGGCATGGGACCGGGTGGACGTGGAGGCTGGTGTGGCAGGTGAGGCTCTTGGGGCTGGGTGGTCTCAATCGACCTGCAGGTACCCCCGAAGGGCTGTGAGAGCATCCGAAGGAGCTCCGTGTGTCCGGCAGATGAGGCGAGGGGGGCCCGAGGGGAGCGCCAGGACATGGAGCTCCTGTGGCCTCGGGGCAGGGGGATGGGGCAAAAGGGACTTCGGTAAAGGGTGGGGGAACAAGGAGGGTCCCCATGAGGACATTTCAAGAGGCATCCATTGCCATAGGATCTCCACCATGGGGACAAGGCAATGCAAGGGGTCCCCGTCACGCAGACGGCATTTGCCATGGGCTCGCCGCCATGGGGACAAGGCAAAGGAGCCCTCTGTGGCCAGCGTACCATTTAGCTGGGGTCCCCTCATGGGGACGTGGCACAGTGGGCCCTCTGTGATGCAGATGGGATTTCAGGGACAAAGATGGTGTCTGAGGTGGGATCTCACCCTTGGGGTCCAGACATGGGGGTCCTCTGAGAGCGGGATGGGGTCTGAAGGGCGGTGATGGAGTTCAAGGTGGAATCTCCCCTGTGGGGACAAGGCAAGGGGGTCCTTGGGAAATGGGATGGGGTATGAGGTGGAGGTGTCCCCATGAGGTCAAAGTAAGCACACCCTCAGTGCCCAGGATGAGGTTTGAGAGGGCGTGATAGGGTTTGGGGTGGGGTCCCCACCAGCAGGGACCAGGCATTTGGGTCCCCTCTGGCCCACATGGGGTCTGAGGTGGAGTCCCTCCTTGAAGGACAAATGAAAGCTTATTCCTATGACCAGCATGAGGTCTGATGTGGGGTCCTTCCTTTCGGAATGAGTCAAAACTGTCCCCTGTGACCAAGGTGAGGTATTAAGTGGCCTCTCTGCCTTGGGGAAAAAGTGAGGATGTTCCCTGTGCCCAGGACAGAGCTTGAGGTGGGACAATGGGGTATGAGATAGGGTGTCACCGATGGGGACAAGATGAGGATGCCCCCTGTGCTCAGGATGGGGGTTTTGGGGAGACAAGGCCTTGAGGGCAAGGCAGGATCTCCCCCGTGGGATAAGGATGTCCCCCATGCTTGGCACGGCTGCCGGGAGGTGACACTGCCAGAGGCGCTTGGGCCCGGGGCCAGACCAGACCTGCCAGTCACGTCCCTGGCCACACCAAGGCCAGAGGTGGCCCACGCGGGGCCACGTGGGGCGCGGCGGTGGCCCCGCGTGGCGGGAAGGAGCTCCACGCCGGAGGAGAGCGGCCACCGACAGCGACTGAGAGACAGTGCAGTCACCCATAAAGTAGAAAGCACTACTAAACAGCACTGCAGGGTGTAGTGTTTCCTACTTTATGGATGAGTGTACTGTGGGCTACGGAGAAGAGAGCATGGAGCAGCGCCGGACCCACGAGCCCGTCGAGAGCCACCACGCGCCAAGAGCGGCCGACGGGCCCTGCCTGGCCCACAGCACCCACCCAGAGCTCCACCACCCCCCTGGGGACGCTCTGCTTGTCCCCACCTGTCCCCCTGGCAGCTGGCATGGCCACGTGGGCGGGAGGGGCTGCCAGCCCAGGGTCCCATGAGTGTCACTGAAGGGACCCATCCCGTTGGAGCGAGCCTCGTGCTGGGAGGCCAGGTAGGCAGCAGAGCCTCCAATGCACATTTTCTCCCCCCCATCTTCATTTTCCACGTGATGAGGCCCTGGGAAGAGCTGGGCAGTGGCGGCCACGTGCAGCGGGGGAGGCAAAGTGGGGTTCCTGGTGATTGCTGGGTGCAGTGGGGTGAGGGATTGCTAAATAAAACTCTTTTGGTATTGACTTGAGGATTTTTTTTATTCAGTTCCTGGGAAATGCAGAACTGGGGAAGAGCTCCTTGCTGTGCCCAGGGCCACGTGCAGTGGGGTCATCCGAGATCTGGAGCCTTGGGGAGCCTTGGGGACACCACGGCTGGGGGTGGCAAATCTCAGCCCATTGACATAGGACTGTCCCTTTCCATCCCTCGAGGGTCACCAGCAAAGCTGCTGTATCCCATGGCAGCCCCGGCGTGGTCACAAGGCCACGTGAAGCCAAAAATCCTCCTACAATCCCAGTCTCCCTCCAGCCACACACCCCTGGCCTGTGTTTCCTGGCAGTCTAAAACCAATCCAGCTTCCACAGAGGAGGTTTGGTCCTTGTTCCCAAACATCAGCTCCCCAAACCCCTTCAGGCATCTTCCCTTTGTCTTTGACTCCTCATGTCCTGCCCATGGGAGAGAGCATCAAAAATAGTAGAAAAAATATTAAAAATACATTTTTTTTTCTTTTTTGAGCTCAAATGTCAGTGGAAAGTTTTTACATTTTGTAAAACTTCTTATGCTGGTCTTGGGATCATTTGGGGGCTGGTTAATGAATTTGTGGTATTTTTCTTGCACTGGGCTGTCCAGAAAGGACTGGGGTGTTTTACTTCTCCTTGCTGTCCCAGCTTTCCCACGTTCCCTGGCTTTGTAGCTGTTCAGAGGGGATGTGGAAGGAAAAAAAATCAAATCAAAACTGTTGTCATGGTCACAAGGAGACAAGTTTTTAAACAGTAAAAACGAAAAAGGGCTAAAAAAACCCCCAAGCAGCCACTGTGGACTGCCCTGAGCAGCTTTCGGTTTGTGAGCGCTGTGAGGGAAAAGCAAATTCACATTTTTAACATGCAAAAGCTTTGAAAATTTACCTCCTAATAATGTGTATTCAAGTATTAGGAAGGATAAATATCCAATTTTCATGACCGAGGACTGTTGTGGTTACAGCTACTACTCAGTGGTCACTGCTGGGAGAGACGGTTGGAAACGTGGTTCTTGCTGAGAGCAGCAAAACAGAAACTGCTACTTTTTTCCTGTTTTTTTAAAATAAACCCCTCCATTTTTTCAAGCCCTCCCTCCATCCTGAAGGCATTTTAGCAGGTTCCTGCAAGGAAATGTGTCCTGTCCCTGTTGGAGTGAGCTCCCAGTCTCCACAGGACCTCGCTGTGTTCATCCGTTCCCTGGCTGATGCCACACAGGCTGGGGGGTCCCCAGGCCCTGCTGCTCTGCTGACCCAGAAATGCCCCAAGCAGGGCAGGGTTTGGGGCTGAGGCCCCTCTGGGGCCTGTGGGAGGTGTGGGTGCCCATCCCAGCACTCTCAGGATGGCTCTGGAAGGGCTGGAGGGACTGACAGAGCCCCGCCGGGCTCTTGCCAGGCTCTCCCGCACAGCCCCAGTGCCTGAACTGGTGCCGCCACGCCACGCCACGCCACGCCACGCCACGCCACGCCACGCCACGCCACGCCATGCCACCATGGCTGGGGCTACCACGGCTGGGGCTCACTGTGCCCCCTGGCAAGGCCAGCCCAGCACATTCCTTTCCTAGGTTATTTTTAACAGGGGTTCTGTCCCAGTGCTGCTCCAGAGTGTGGAGCCATTTCCTGCCAGTGTCCCTGTGCTGCTGGGGATGGCAGGATCAGGGAGAATGTGGCCATGTGCATCTCCTCCTTGGAGCCGCTCCAGAACACATCCTGGACCCCAGGCTCAGAAGGTGGGAGTGGGAGCTGGGGGGCTCTGCTGGCAGAGCAGGTGCCCACTCGTGTCACTGCACGTCCCTGCAGCCACCAGCGTGGCTCACGCACAGAGACAGGAGGGATCATGTGCTGGAGCCATTCCCAGGGACCTGCTGGAAACAGGGTGGGAATGGGGAATGGGTTGGCACCCACCAATCACCTCAGCCCTGAGGTGCCCCTGAGTGCTGACACATGTCACTGTCCCCACACCCTGGGGACTTCCCTCAGGGCTGCCTTGGCCCCTCATGCTCATTCTTGTGCTTCTTTCCCAGCCAAAACCACAGCAGAGCTCCCACTGCCCACTCCAGTCCCCGCTGGAATCCCCCAAACCAGGGGAGGACCTCAGGAGGACTCCTCAAGCACTAACTGGACTTAATTGCCTTTTAGCTAACTGTTAATTGCCTCTACAGGACCAGAGATCTGTGATGCTGCTGCTACTGCCCTCATTCTGCTTCCCAATACAATGAAAACCAGACTCGGGCTAATTAAAGCTGGAAACACAAAATTGCAATTTGCAGCTGATTATGTCTTTCAAACAATATTTATGTTAATCTTCTGATTTATTTTCTTGTAATGCCTTGACTAGGAGATAGTCCACTGATGGGCCAGGAGCATCACTGAGGCTCAGCTCTGGTTGTTCAGGCCTTGGCTGAGCTTTTATGTAGTTAAAGCTCTCTTGGGTCTGATCTTCTCAGCAGTCCCTGGATCATCCCTGCAAGAATCTTGTCTCCAGCCACATGTGCTGGCAGGAGCCCAGGCCAACCAGCTTCTCTCTGGCCCTGCACCTGGCTGGACCCACCTTTGCTGGAGCCTTATCTGTAGTCCCAGCTCTGATCCTGGCGGGGGTCCCTGTCCTGGTTCATCTGATCTTGTGCGGGGCTGCCCAGGGACCCCATTAGCACTGTCCTGCTCAGAAGCTCTGCGATGGCTCCCTGGGGTTTGAGGACGCTGTATGTTCTGGATCACACTGGGGTTCCCATTTGCTGTGGAGCAGCCCTGTCCTTGCTGCTCCCTGATGGAGGACAGGGAGCACCATGCACTGGATCCCTGTCCCTGCACCACCAGGCACAGGCCTGGCTCCCTGGAGACCTTTGGAGAGCAGTGGGAGCTGCTGGAGGGCTCTCCTGGGATCCTTTGTCATCTCCCCACATTTGAGCTGTTGATCCTGAACTCTCTAATGTCACTGTTTCTCATCATTTTCTCTGTATCAGCACCTCCTTTCCCCGAGCCTGTGGTTTCCCCTGTCCTGGGAGACTTTCAAGGATCTTTCTAGGTCTCCTCTGCAGAGAGCACAGCCCCACAGCAGATCCCTGGGTGACTTGGAGGACCAAGGGGACCTGTAGCACCCCGTCCCTGTAGCCCTCATGAGAACTTAGTGACTCACAGCTCGAGGAGCTCTTGAGCCACTGAGTATTCAATAGCCCAGATGAATTTTTCCTCTCTCCTTTTTAAGGAGACTAATAAGATTTTAAGGCCTTATCCAGGTGTAGCCTGGCTAAGGTGTGAAAGATCATCTCCAGCTTCCCAAGCTCAGGGCCCCAGGAGAAATCCTCTCCCCAGGAATGGTGTGGGGGGGTGGATACCCTGTCCTTCACCTCACCTGACTGGGGCTTTCCCTGAAGGCTGTGGGCGATCCAGACGTGGGCCTGGGGGATTCGTGGCCCCTCTTTCTGCAGGGCAGCAGGTCCTGGCAGTGCCGTGGAGCCAGGTGGGTCTGGCACAGATGAGTGGGACAAGGGGAATGATGCTCGGGGGACGGTGGTGGCAGCATGTCCCAGATGAGCCAGGCAGAGCCTGTGAGCAGCACAGGGCAGTGGCAGCACACAGCAAGCCGGGGTTCTGAGAAGGCTGCGAAGCCACACAAGATCTTATCAGGGCACGTTTCTCCTCCCACTGCTGCTGCTCCTTCTAATGAAACCTCCTGGTTCGGCCTCGCTAGGGAGCTGAGCAGTGCCTGGCCGTTCTTCCACACTGGTTCAGCACCCGCAGAGCCTGCCTGGTGCCTTGCCAGGGGGAAGAGTCATGGGCAGGAACTGAGGGGATCTGAGCGGTGGGAGATGGTGGGATCTACCCTGGCCCATTCCTGCAGCAGAAGGAGTCATGTAAGCTGGTGGTTTGAAGGTACATGAGTACCAGAACACACAGGAAGGTGGGATCAGTTTTCTGGAATCTTCCCTTTGATCTGTTGCCTGCATTTTCTGCTCATTACAAGCTTGGGGCTTCCCCCTACCACACACAAACACCCCTTAGGAATGGGCCCAGAGATCTGGGATTCAGGTGGGATGGCAGAGTCCTGCACGCTGTGAGAGGTGACTCATAGCCACACCCAGAGGTGAGAGAGATGCTGCCAGACCCAGTGATAACTCCCCACACACAGGACCCATCCAAGTGGGTCTTACACCCGTGGCAGTCAGCAGTGAATTTACCGTCTTGGTGGTGACTTGCCTGTGCTGCCTGGACTCAGGCAGAGGTGACACACAGCTGATGGCTTTGGGTTCAAGAGGTGACACATCTGCACATCTGGATGGGCTGGAGAAGCTGCTCAAAGGAGGTGCCTACAAAGTGGTGTCTGACAGGGGCACTAAAGACCCCTGTGGTACCTCCCCTGGAGCAAGTGGCCCAGGCAGGTTCTCCCGGTGGCTCCACGGCCTCAAAGGGAGCAGCTTGTGTGAGATGCCAAATGCCACCCCCACGCCGCAGCAGGGAGGCACCAGCAGTGGGCCTCAGAGCTATTGCCACACACAAGGACATGGGGAGGCAGGACCTGTCCCAGCTGCTCAGGGCTTTGGGGATCATCAAGCCTCCCACCCTCTTGGGTTCGGGATCAGCAAACCTTTGCTCTGCAGTGGGTCAAGCACTGAGTGGGGCTGGGGAGCAGGGCCAGACAGATGTCCCCCAGGGTGGCCCAGTGGCTTTCCCCTGAGCATCACAAACACTGCAGCCTGATGTATGATGTGATCTTCATCAAAGACACAGCACGGCGGGGAGGAGGCAGAGAGAGACAGAGCACACGTCTGCCTGCTCCGTGTGCTCAGGGACGGCAGTGCCCGCTTGGCTGTAGCGTTATGCTGCAAACTCCTGTCGCCAAGGATCACATCAACCACCCCTCCCTCCCTGCCCGCACCACCCTCTGCCTCGTGTCCCGGGCGTGCTGCAGGTGGGGCCCAGCCCTTGTCAGAAGAGGGTTGTTTCCAGCACGGTGTGTCCGGGAGGTACCCAGGTTTAGCTCACATGGAAGGAAGGTGTGCGAGCATGCCTAGGACAGAACCAGGCACCCTGGGGCAGAGCTGAGCATCCCCAGGGCAAAGTCGGGCATGCGGGGGGCAGAGATGGGCATCCTTGCAGCAAATCAGGCATCCTGGGGCAGGGCTGAATATTCTCGAGGCAGAGATGGGGCATCCTGGGGCAGAGCTGAGCATCCCCGGAGCAGACCCAGGTATCCCTGGGATAGAATCGGGCATCCCTGGGGCAGAGCTAAGCATCCACGGGATAGAGCTAAGCATCCACGGGATAGAGCTGAGCATCCCTGGGGCACAGCCGAGCATCCTGGGGCCAGAGTCGGGTACCCAGGGCCAGAGCTGAGCAGCCCTGAGGCAGAGCCGAGCAGGGGGCTCGGCCCGGTGCTGTCCCCAAACCCCCATCCCGGCGGCGTGCGGGGCTCCGAGGCTCCCCGGCCCCGGGTGCGGGGGGATGCGGTGCAGCGGGATGCGGGATCAGCCACCCCCGCGCCGCCTCATCAATAGGCACCAGACCCCGCTCCCGCAGCGTTGCCGTGGAA
>VZTF01003687.1:189130-210010 GCA_013397755.1 Cnemophilus loriae | reverse complement strand
GCAGAGCGCTGCCCCCGCCGCCTCCGCCCGCCCGGACCTGGACACGCGTGAAGGCGCGGGGGGTGACACGGCCAGCTGCCGGCTGTGCCCGGGGTCGGAGCGGGACGCAGCACCTCAGCCCCAGGAAGAGCCCTCGGGACCCCCCTGCGTTCCCCCGCCGGACCCTCAGCGGGTTCACTCCGCACCGGAGCTCGTCAGGCCGCTGCGAGCGATGGACCGGACAGACAGACCCCCCCAGGTAAGGCGGGGGTCGGGGTGTGTTTGCTCGTGCTGAGGGACAGGCGGGGGGACGTTACCTCGGTACGAGGCGGGCACGGGGAATTGGGAGCGGGGGGCTGCAGCTGAGCCACCTACAGAACCATCCCCGTGGGGCTGGCACCTGCCACAGCCCCCACGCACCCGCGCGAGAGAAGGGAGCCTTCGCTGCCCTTCAAGCAGGGATTTCCAGCTGCGTCTGCCCTGGAAGACGCTGGAGCTGGTGCGGGGTCTTGCCGGAGCCTTGACGGGGCCAGCGCTGGGCAGAGCCCACCTGGAGCAGACACAGCCCTGCACTAGCCAAGGCTGAGCCATCCCTGCGGCATCTCCCTGTTCCGGCAGCATCAATGGCTCCGCAGGTAGTGGCAGGGACATGATTCACTGCCACCCGCTTCCTGGGTGCAGGAAGCATCCGCTGTCCTTTCTGAGGAGCCCTGGAGGGCTTGGGGCACCTTCACTGCAGGAGGAACCAGCCCCTGCAGACAGCACCCGGGCACCTCGGGGCAGTGCAATGCCCGGCTCCTGCAGCATCTCCCTAAAAACAGCCCAAAGCTTCCTCAGGGTCTCACCGCCTTACTCTAGGTCACAAAAGTTCATCAGCTCACCCTGTTTAGGACAGCTTGCCACCCTTTCCCATGGGGAACATCAGCCGTCTTCCTGGGGTCTCCTGGGATCTGGGGAAGCTCTGTGGTGCTCTTAAAATAAGGGAGAAAACGGCTCTTGGCCTTTTCTTCTTGAGCACAGGGGAGAGGAGCTGACCAGTTGGGGTTTAGCAGGGGCGTTTTGGGCAAGGCTGTGCTGTGCTGCCGAGCCCAGCTGGAGAGCAGCCTGGAGCAGCCTGCGGGAGAAACGGCGCCCCTGGAAACCCGAGGGAGAGCATGATTTCACTCCAGCGCAGCTTGTTAAGGGTCTGTTCTGAAGGGCTGTTTATCGTGATGCTTAAGGAAAGACCACATTGAACCTTGGTCTGACTCTAACCCCGGCCCTGTCTGTGCCAGAAGCACCGCAGTCAAACTATGGAACAGCAGAATGGGATGGATTTCTGCTTCCACCCCGCTTTTGTATCGCAGGAGTCCAGTCGGTTGTGCCAGACTTACTGTCTTCAGAGAATCCTGGAATGGTCTGGGTTGGAAGGGACCTTACAGACCATCTCATTCCAGCCCCTGCCATGAGGGAGTCTGGGTTGGAAGGGACCTTACAGACCATCTCATTCCAGCCCCTTCAACTAGACCAGGTTGGCCCAAGCCCTGTCCAGCCTGGCCTGGAACACTTGCCTTTGGGAGAGCCAGCTGGCAAGGGAGGGAGTAGGTACTGTGTCCTGGTGGGAACCTGGGCAGGAAGGCTGGGATTGGAAGAAGGGCAGGTGGCTGGTTCAGAGGGGTGTTTGTGGGAGCTCCAGCAGCTGAACTGCACCTGTGGGGTGGGAGCCATGCACCAGCTCTTGCTGATCCCTGCAGTGGGTTCCCCCCATTGGTCTCTATGGAGGTGACTGCTGAGCAGCTGCCGTCCAGTTTGCCTTGATCCTTGGGCTGCACTGAGTGTTTTCCTGCGATCCTGGAGGCTCCTGGCTTGGTGGGAGCCTTCCCACTCCCATGGGATTGTGGCAGCACCATGGTAGTACCATCGTAGCACCAGTGTGCTGGGGCAGCACTGTGGTGGGACTGGTGGTGCTGGTGGTGCTGTGATGTGCTCTGGTGCCAGAGTGATGGTGCTGTGAGACTGGCGTTACTCTGCTGCATCATGGCAGTGCCACAGTGGCACTGTGATGTCACTGGGGTGGTGCTGGTGGTACCATGGCAGTACCATCCTTAACATTGATGTTGATCTCCAGAAAGGTTACCTTGTGTTTTCCTGGGGAAAAAAAAAATAAAAATCCAGCAGTTTCTCCTGGAGCCAAGTCATGTTAGGGATGTGAAAGGCTTCCAATTCAGCCCCAGGAAGGAGCTCAGTGCTGCTGTCCCCAGCAGAGCAAGTGCTGGTGCTGCTGGGCTGTGGAGTGACATCCTCCAGCCTGAGGACAAGGTGCTGTGTTAGAGCTGGGACCAAGACAGGCTTGCACAGCTCCCCTCCAAAGCTTGGCTGCTCCTGGCCAGGCTGAGAGATGCCCTGTGTGTCCTGCTGCCAGAGCCAGGCTTCCTTGAGGACATTTGTCCTTGGGATGTCAGAGCTGCATTATGTGAAAAGGACAGCTGCCTCCAGGGAGTCCTCTCCTGGTGTGGGGAAGAGCCTCCTGAGGGCTCATCGCTGACAGAGTTGATTAAAGATGTTGATTTTATGATGAAGCTCTTGCTGTGTGTCCCCAGCTCCGCCACCACTGCTCAGCCATTCCCTGGAGGACAGACTGTGGACAGGCATTAAGACTGTCTGTAGGTCAAGTAAATCTTGGCGTTCTTGCCTGGGTCTCTCCTGAGTGCCGAGTGTGGAGAGCTGTTACCCTTCTCCCATCTGGGAGCTGGCAGAGGAACTCTGGAGTTAGGGAGGTGGGACGAGGGGACACACCTGGAGCCTCCCATCCTGCCACTGCCCCCAGAAGGCTCCACAGCTGGAAGAGGCTGATCATGTCCTGACCAGGCAAGTGTTGAATATCTCCAGGGGCTGGGATCCCACCGGAGGAATGTTCTACATAGCCTGGTGGAAATTTTCCTTGTTGAGACTTGTGCCCACATCTCTCCATCCGTTTGTGTCCCTACATCCTGCAAGGCACTGCAGGCTTTCCCAGCTCCTCGGCAGAGCAGTGTGTCCTACCATGGCCCCACTGGATAATGCTGTCTGGGGGCTGTCACAAGTGTATCCTTCCTCCTGGGCCTTTGGAATTGCTCTGGTCCTGCTTCCCAAAATTTCTGTGTGGACATGAGATGTAAGAAATTACTTTCCTGCTGAGAATCTCCAGGCACTGCAGGTGTGGATCGCAATCCAAAAAATGAATATCAGAGAAGGAGAAAAACCTTGTCTGCGTAGGAAGAATGGGGTTAAAATGGCACAAATACAGTCTGGCTGGAAATTGGAAAATTCCCAGAATGCTGTCAGATGGATTTTAGAGCACTTCCCACAAGAGCTTAGTTGCCTGCATCTCCCAGGGGATGCTGCTCCAGCGGGATCTGCTTTGGCCCTGGAAAACTCAGGGTGGTTTGGGAGTGCGTTGCTGAAGGGAAGGCTCCCTCCTGGTGCCCTACATTGGACAAGGGGAGAGGATCAAGGTCGTTCACTTTCTGCGTATTCCCTGCATCCTTCCCTTCCAGGATTACTCATCTCCCCAAGCTCCCCAGATCACTCATGGAAGGGATGAGCTCAGCAGCTGACCATTCCCTGTTCCCATCCCAGAACCACACAGGCAAGGGGCACATTTAGGGTGCTCTGAGCTGGTTCTCGTGACTTCTTCTCAATCACAAGAGGTTGCTTTGGATTTGAATTTCTTAAACTCCAAGCCTCAGCTTCCCTTGAGGTCATGTGGAGCTGAGAATATTCAATAAATCAGTAAACCCAACTGAAAATGCTTAAATCAAGGAGCCCTCCAGTGAGTAGGAATTTGAATACCCACAAAAAAACCTGTTGGTCCCAGAAGGGCTAAATAAAACAAAGCAGAGACACAGAAAGAATTATAAAATGCTGGTAAATATCCTTCATGTCAAGTGCTCAGGCCAAGCTGCATTTAATGATAAGCTCAGATCCTTTTGCAAGAATTCGTGGTCTTTCAAGAGCTTCAAATTTTCCATTGGCAAAGCTGGAAGAATGTTCATGTAGTGTCTGAGGGTGTGTAGAGCTGCACCCTTGACTGGGAAGGGTAGGTCAGGAGAATGAAAGATGGCAGTAGGACAAGGAGACTTTGGGCAATGGAGCCAGTTCCTGCCATTTCCTGCAATCCCAATTAGAAGATTGTATTCCATCATGCTCAAAGTCTGAGTAAATTAATTTTCCTTGGCTTGGCAGTGCTCAGCCTCATGCAAATGCCTTAGTGCTGTTTGCAGCAGCACTGTGGATGCATGGCCACCTCAGGCAGCTGCCTGCCAGGAAGAGCCAGTATCTCTCTGTTTGTGGGAATGAATGGAAAACAAGGCAAAGTGAGACTAGGAAGGGGAAGACGATGTTCATTTTAGCTCTTTTTCTAATTGAGCTCATGCCCTCTGTGCAAAGGCGTCCAAGTGGCTTGGCCAGGTCACTTGTGTGGGACATGGAGGGTGAGGGAGACCAAGCAGTGCCTCCTCACTGTGTCCTTGGCTCCTCTGGGCTGGTGGAGACAAACCAGACTGGGGACAGGGCCGTCACCCCGTTGCTGTTGGCCGTTGCCACACCATGACCTTGCACGTCAGCACCCTTCTCATTTCACCCTCTGCGTTTTGGAGGGGACTCACCAATGTCCTTCGCATGTCCTGTGGCTCCAGTCTTCCTTCTTATAGGAATAACATGAAGAGAAATGGCACCTGCAGTCTGGCAGCCTTGTTGTCCCCCTCCTGCTGTGAGTGTGGGCATTCTGCATCCCAGACACCTGCCCAGAGTTTTGGGAAAACACCCTTTGGAGCAAGAGCTCCAAAGACCAAGACATCAAGAGCTGCTGCTGCTCTTGCCATTCATGTTTCCATAGAATGATTAAGGCTGGAAAAGATCTCCAAGATCATCGAGTCCAACCTTGACATCAACCTCTGGCTCTGTGGTGGCTGCAAGCGGATGATTTTCCCCCCTCCATCTCTTGTTAAAGCTGTTGGAGATTTGGGGCTTCTCAGTCCAGCACAAAATCCTACAAATGCCCCAAGTGAGTTCCTGCTTTACCGAGATGAGCAAGAACACTGATCCCAACCTAGAATCACAAGATCCCAAAATGGTTTGGGTTGAAGGGACCTTAAATCCCACCCAGTGCCACCCCTGCCATGGCAGGGACACCTCCCACTGTCCCAGGCTGCTTCCAGCCCTGTCCAGCCTGGCCTTGGACACTGCCAGGGACCCAGGGGCAGCCACAGCTTCTCTGGGCACCTCACAGGGAACAATTCCATCCTATCTAGTCATGCCAGAGCCTGGGAAACTAGAGCAGGTTTTTAGCCAATGTGACCCAAAAGAAAAGGTGTTCTTGGCCCCTGGGAAGCTGCCAGTGATTTGGAAAACAGGAAGAAGTGGGTGAGAAACTGCAGTGCAGATTTTTGGGCAAAAATTGACTTGTACATACGAAATCTGCCCCTCAGCTTCCTGATGTACTCTGCTAGGTGGAAGAGCCAATGTGCCTCTTCAGAGCTGAACATGGTGAGGAATTGAGTATTTCCACTTAATCAAAGCACACCTGTGATCATGGATGTTGCTGCTGAGGCTCCGTGGTGAGAAGGAGAGTTGGTGTTGACTTTGCAAGCCATGAGCCTCTCAGAGGGCTGTGGCTCTTCTGTATGGGCAGGGGATTTACTGAGCTGCAGCTCGGTGGCTTCCCAGGATGAAGGCAGAAGTCTCATGCCTTTCTTGGGAGTGTTTCTTTGGATTAGAGTTTCTGTTACAGGAAAGATGAGATATCAGAGAACAATCATCCCTACTCCAGCCATCAAATACCAAACCTGGAAAGAACTAAATTTTATCATTCTTCACCAGGAGTTTTGGGGTTTTTTGCATGCTCACAAAATAGAATTATCTGACATGTGGCATCCAGAAAGATTCCAGATGCTCCACAAAGACCTCAGGGTGGTCTGGACCTGAGCCTGCAGTGCTGGGAGCTGCAGACTGACCTCTGCTTAGAGCTAAGCAACAAAAAGCTCCAAAAATATCTTATAGTAAGCCAGCACCCATGTTTTAGCTCAAATGATTTGCAATGTGCATGAGTACACAGCAGCAGAGGTTGCGAAGTCTTTCTGTGTTTGCACTTAAGTTTTTCACACATTGCTTCCCACATCTTCTACATTTTGCTTTTTTTTTTTATAGTGGAAATACTGTTGCATGAGCTACTTCTCTGCAGATTCAACGATTTGTTCAGCAGCACCCAGAAAATTCTGCAGTGAGGGAAAAAGAGAGCTTAGCTGTCTTGGCTTTAGAATGTTACAGCCAGGCCAGGTTTTATGGTGCACGGCCTGTCTTCCACACATTCCCCAGGTGGGCAGTGGAACAGCAGTGTCCTCAGAGTGCAGTGGGGATGAAGCACAGTCCTGCTTTCCCAAGAGTGGAGCTTGGCCAAATCTTTCTGGAAGCTAGTAAGAGACAAGGGAGAACTTGTACACCAGTGTTCAAAGGGCGGTTGGTAGAACAGGCTTTGTACCTTTTTGTCACCCTACAAAATGCAGATATCTTTCTCACAAGGTGTGTAGGGGGCAAAGACCCTGCAGGGGACACGGGGAGGGTGGCCAGGGGTCACACGGTGGCCCAAGGGCAGGAGGGTGGTGTTCCTGTACTTGAGGAGTGTTGCACAACCTGGTCTGCTGCAGGTTATCTGATGGATCAGCTGCAGTTGGTGGCCACACACAACCTGGGATTGCAAAACACTTTGTGCTTAACACAGAGAGAGCTGGGTCACAGCTGGGGAAAGCCTGTCCAGGGCCACACAGACCTTGCCATGCCTCTGCTTCAGGCGGGTCGTGGCCAGCTGGAAGCAGGGACACGGCTCCGTAGCCCACTGGAGAGCAGGGCCAGGAGCAAACTGGACAAACAACAGAACTGGTGATACCAGCAGTGTTCAGCCAGATGAGAACCTGCACCCTGAGCAGCACCTTTCCCCTGCCAGAGTCCCCCATGGCTTCTCCAAACCCTCCATTCCTCACAACTCCCTGCCCTGTTTTCTGTCTGATGGTGAAGGATGAAGAATCACATGTACAGCACCGCAGGAGCATTTCAGAGCCACCTTCCCAGCAGCCATTAGGTATTTCAGTTTCATTTTCTCTCATCTCCTTGAAAATCCTCCTGTCTTTTGGATTTGCTGTCCAAGGTGAGGATTTGTACCGCATTGCACCCTGGACCTGGCTGCAGCTTTGGATTTTGGAGAGCTGATCCTCTGCCTTGGGAGTTTATTTTCCACTCACATTCCTCCCTGTCTCAGTTTTGCAGGAACATTAATTTCTCCCTGGTTGGGAGGCTGGAGAAGCTGAGCTCATCAAAGGACAGTGAGCCAGGGCCATCAAGGCTACTGAGCAGATTATTCTCCTCCTGGAATAGCTGGGTTTGTGTTCCTGGGATTCATAATGGTGCTTCCACAGAGGGTTTAAAGATAGAGAGGACCTGGTTTTGCGAGGCTCCAATTTTAGCTGCATCTCATTTTAAACACCCAGTCAGGAGCATATGAAGAGCTGGCAGTGGTCAGAGGGTGTGCAGGAGATGATGCCTGGGGAAATGCAGAGAAACAGCAAATATATAGTGACTGCTCCCCTGAATATTCCCTCAATATCTTCCAATTCATGGCTCCAGCACTCCTCATGCTGGAGGCAGGATCTTTGAAGTTAATAGCCTTGGATGGATTTTTTCTTCCGTGAATTTGTTACATGGGGTGATAAAAATCAGATAAATGAGGATATCACATAAATAAGGGCAAGTAGTAGGCTGGAAGAGGGATGGGCAGCAGGAGAAAATGCTGACTGATGGAAAGGGGAGTTGGCAGCACACAGGGCTGTGGGGAAGTGCCCTAAAGGCAAGGGCACAACAGAGATGTTTGTGTCTGAAACCAGGAACGGCGCAAAATGCAGGAAGGAAGCAGGACAAGCACAGTGGGACACGCTGCCTGTCAGAGGAGTGGCAGGATAACCACAGCCTCAGCCCAGGCATGTCTCTTGCTTCTCCCACACCTCTGGCAGCACTGTCCCTGTTCCTGGGTGGGGATGTGCTGGCTGCTCGCTGTGCCGGCAGCAGCAGCGCCGGGGCTGGCTCTGCTCACTGACCGAACAGGAGGTGAGGCTATTTTTGTCTTGCTTTTGACATGCAGTGAGGGCACTGCAGAAGAGCAGCCTATGGAAAATAACTTTGTCCTGTGAGGTGGCTGACTCCCTTGAAACTGGCTAGAAGAGGAGAAAATGGATTGGTGGCTGACTCCCTTGAAACTGGCTGGAAGAGGAGAAAATGGATTGGCAATAACAGGCTTCATTTCCAAGTGAAGAGGATTGAGAAGTTAAGGGAACTAATTACTAAAGTCAGGTGGAACGAACAGCTAAAGGGCTTTGACATGGTGGAGGTTTGGGGACAATGATTTCAAATGAAGGAAAGGTGGTGGATTTAATATATCCAAGGCAGCAGGAGAGCTGGGATAGCTTCACCTGGGAAATCACTCTGCAAGGCGTCTGCAGAGGGGGGTTGTGTTCAGAGATGGCTCCTGCAAAGCAAACCCAGCAGCTGGACCCTGCATCAGCTGCAGATGGAGAAGTCACTGCAGGGCATCTTGAAATTGTCAGTGCTTTATACACCTTCAAACTGTGTGTGGTTTATACACCCTCAAACTAGGTTTGTTTTCAAATCAGCTGTGTGCCCGCCTGTTTCCAAAGGCCACCTGAGACCTCCTGCTCATGGGGCCACCAGGTAAATTCTTCCTCCCTGTCTGGCTCTCAGCGGGGCTTTCAAAGCAAGGCTGGGTTTAGACTTTGGCTGTTCCCCGGGGCTGGCTGGGGAGCCCTGGGCCGGTGGGTGCCAGGCCGTGCCGCGGCACCGGCACAGCCCCAGCCGCATTGCAGAGCACGGCTGCAGGCAGTGCCTGGCTGATTTACTGTCCCCCAACGGCCTCCTGCAAGTTTTCTGCAGGACTTTGAGGATTGTGCTGGATGCTGGGTACTCCAGAGGGATTTTGCCTGCGTGACCCATTTAGCAGCCTGGCTGGGCACCTCTCCCTGCAAAAGCCGCTGCAGCTCTGTGATGCTTTTTGAAGCATTCAGGTGAAAAAGCAGCAGTTTTCTGGCAGCTGCCATGCTGAGGTTTTCCTTTGTTTGCTGTTCTCAGTGCACCTTGGAGAAACTTTGGGCTCTACCTGCCAAAAGAGACGACAGATGATGCTGATACCCCTGTAAGGGAGGCTTCAAAGCCATGTGCCTGCTGCTCTCCTCCCTCAGCATCCCTGCTGTTCTGCTCCTGCCTTCTTCTCGTTTTAGAAACTTTCCCTGTGGCAAAAGACCATGTCACTTGTGTTAATTTTTAGGTTAATTTTTTTGTGGCCAAGGATGCTCCTGATCCGGGGAATGTGGCTGCCTGGAGACCCTCTCCTGCCCCATGGTGTCAGCTCTGCCTTGGCTCATGGAAAACCTCCCTGACCAAGGAATGCGTTTGGATTCCAGCTCCTGCTGACACTTCTGTATGTCTTCATCTGGATGAGTCACTTTGGGGGGAGCCTCTGTGTCTCTCCTCCCTAACGATTTCTTCCAGCTCCCCATGAAAAGCACCGTGGGAGCCCCGAGTGCAGCCAGCAGCGAGGCTGCGCCGTGCAGCGCGGGATCCTTAAGGAACTGCAGAGCGGTTGATAAATTAAAAGCCATTTCATTATAGGAAATGAATGTTTAATGAGCGTGGGATGACGTCTAGACAGCCCTTCGGTTCCAGGCTCTCCGTGGTCTTGGAGGAGGGCTCAGCTGACGCAGACAGCGCCGGCTCAGAGCCGACGGGAAGGTTCCGCAAAGCTTTCATGGGCTCTGAGGTCCCGGCAGGGGACAGACGTCCTGGCATCGATCCAGCAAGGATCTTCTGCCTCCACATCTTCTCGCTCTGCTGTCCCTTGTGCCTCTCTGGGCAGAGCCCCAGGGAGCTGCGGCCGCAGAGGGACGTGCTGGCACAGGAGAGGCTTGGCCCTGTGCCTGGAGCACACAGCCACACTCTCTTGCTCCATGGCACCTTGCCCAGGGAGGCTGCAACATCCACAGAATGGGAAAGAATGTGCCAGCCTTTGCCATGTTATGGGCTTTGGAGTTGTGACACGAAACCTGCGCTGAGCTGGGGACAGCCTGGCAGGGTGGGGGTGAGGGGTTAGGAGCCTTTGCATCCTGCCCTGATGAAATGGTGTATGGCTACAGAAATGGGGTTTCAAATGCGGAAATTTGAATGTGCCCTAAAGATCCCCATGCCATGCTGGAGGTGCTGATTGTCCCCTGCTGAAACCCCATGGTGCTGATGTCAGAAGTCCTGGCTGGCTGGTGGGAGAGGCAGGAGCACATCAGCTCTTCCTCAAAAGCTCTCCTGCTCCCCTCCCAGCACAGAGGTTGCTGGCTCACGGTGCTCGCCCTGTCTCAGGGCAACCACAGACAAGAATTTTGAGGCTTCTTGGCTGTGGCAAGGAGATGTAAATAATGCACTGTAACTTCATCCCAGGGCTGCCTGCTTGGCTCTGGGGGTGGCAGCAGGGGACCAGCCCGAGGCACTGTCATGCACAGCACAGGAGACGCTGGTAGGACCCCTCTCTCCATGAACCCACCCTGCTTTGCCCCCTCTTTGTCACCTGCAGTGTCCCCTGTGTGGATTCCCAGGCTAAGGAAATGCTTTACCATTCCTGGAACTGGTGATGGGGGAAATACTTCCTGGGACACGTCACTGTCTCTGTAAAGCTGCAGCGATGGGACTGATGCTGCAGGATCTGGTACTGGGCACAAAGCTGTGCACATGGCTCCCAGGGGAGCTCCTTGGCATCCCTGGGATGCTGGGTTCAGAGGTTTCCTGTGTTCCTGGGCCTACCCTGACCATCCCTGGGAATGGCCCTAAGTTGTTGGAGAGCAGGAGAGGGCACCCAGGTGCTGCAGTGTGATGTCCCCAGGAACGGTGGCCTGGAGCGCCTAGGAAGGAAAAAAAAATAGAGGAAGATGTATTCTTGCTTTCCCATGTGTGGGTAGCAGTACAGTCTCCTTCCATAGGGCATTTCACTCCAGCTTTCACAAACCCCAGGATTTCTGCGGGGAGGGTGGGCATCTACAAACCACTCTGCCAAAAGCCTGTCAGCTCGTGGCACGTCATATCCTGCTGTCTCAGGGGGTTGATGGGACTGGGGAAACCACGTGAAGGCTGATGGGAAGGGCTGGGTGTCATCCTCTGGTTATTTATTTTGTTGTTGTTTTCAACCTCCTTCAGCTGTGTTTTCCCTCCCTGCTTTGTCAAGGCATTTCCACACAGGTGTGAGAGGTTGGGAGAGCTATGGCATGGCACCACACTGGGGAATTCATTGGGAGGGGACTTTGTGGCACTGGTCTCCTGCCCTATCTCTACAATGGACACGATAGAGAAAGCAGAACTGTTCAAAAGTGTTATGAGTTTTAGCCAGTCTCAGACCTCCTAGAGCTGAACTTCTGTCTGAGCTCCGGCTACCCAGAAAGCTTGGGCAGCAGTCCTTTGGGAGTGAGGGATGTTTCCTGCGTAGCTTTGGCTGGAAAACTGCAGGGCAGAGCTGTGCACCGGGAAGGTCGCGGCCATTCAGCGGAGACTTGTTGGGCTCTGGGAGCAGGTCCTGCAGGACCTGCCTGGCTGCTGGGAAAACATGTGGCTGGATCTTCCCGAGGCGCTGCCATATGGCAGCTGTGAAGCAAAAGCTCAGCTTCAAGCTTTGCTAACGCCCAGAAATCCTTGCTGAGAGCCGGCTCCGGTAGCGAGCCTGCGGCGAGCTGCTCTCGGCAGGAAGCAGCAACCACAAAACTCTATATACAGCTCCCAGCAGAGCTGCTGCTGCTGCTGCTGCTTTTGAGGTGGCAAAATGAAGGTGGTGTTTGCAAAAAATCCTGCATGTCACCTTTTTCTGGAGCCAAGGCTGACACAGAGAGGAAGATCTGGGGTCTGGCTCCTGGGCACTCTTCTGGACCAAACACGAGTGCTGGTGTGGGGAAGAGGGCGAGGAAGTCTGGTTGCCTCCAAAGCCATGTGGTGCTGGAGGCCACTAGGTCCCTTAGCCGTGGGGAGCAGCACACGTGTCTGGGGTGCCAGGGGTTGTGTTCTGCCTGCCTGGGTCTTGCTGGCTCTGCCCATGTTTCACCTGAGCCAGTTTGGATGGCTCAGGACAACAGAACCCTCTGGGCTTTTTCCTGGGTGGAAGTTGAAAGAGTTTTTAAAGCTATGGAGATGGCAGCTGTCACCTTCAGGGTGGCCTCAAAGGCCAGTTGTCTCCCGTGCATCAGTGACATGCAGCCCCTTGCCTCCTCCTGAAATCAGCCCCGACATCCCACCCTTTGTCACCAGCACCCTGACCCTGCCAGCCCCTGGCACAGCCAGGCTGGGCTCACCTCGGGGCTGGGGCTGGTGTGAGGCTGCGGCCCCTCTGCCCCTGCCCCTGGTGAATCCGTGTGGTCCTGCAAGACCTGCACTCCCTTCCCCAGGCAGGTGAAGCCCTGCCTTGCCTCTCTGTGCTGTTTTGCAGAGTGGGGCTGACTACAGCTTCCTCGTGAGCCAGAACACGAAGCTCCTGAGTGCGCTGGAGGACCTGCGGCACCGCTGCTCCAGCCTGGCCGAGGAGAACAGCTTGCTGGTGAGCAGGAGATGCTGTCGTGGGATGCTCTGTGGGGAGGGAGTCCTGGACACAGAGAGCTGCTGTCTGCTGCCAACTCTAAGAGATCACAGAATCACAGAACATGCTGAGTGGGAAGGGACCTACAAGAATCATCGAGTCCAGCTCCTGGCCCTGCACAGAACCATCCCCAAGAGCCACAACATGTGCAGGACTGTTGTCCAAATGCTTCTTGAACTCAAGGGATCATCTGGGCAGGGCCAGAGGACAAAGTGGGTCTGGGTGCTTTGGGTCCCCTGGGTGCCTTCACGCTGCAGCCGTCAGCTGGAGCTGGACCCTTCCCTGCAGAGCAGAGCAGGGCTGGGCAGGGGAGGGGAAGTCGCTCTTGTTTCCTCTTTAACTGGAAAAGCAGAAACACCGATTCACTCAGCCTTGGCTCTGGGTGACAGTGCAGCACTGCCCCCTGCTCCCATGAGAGCCCAGCACCGAGATCCTCCCCAGCTTCATCCCAAAGCCAAGCCAGGCTGCCACAGCCTGGGCCTTCTGCCTTCTGCCCCCTCCCCCATCCCTGACTCCCCAGGTGGGCAGCCAGGACTCTCAGGAAAGAGGGGATATTCCCCTCCTGCATCCTCCCTGGAGGGCATCACGCCTTGCACAGTCCTGCAGTGTGGGGGTGCAGCCCTGCCACGCTGGGCAAATTTGATTGCTCAGCATTTCAGATTTGTATCACCCCATTCAAAACGCCCATTTAAGATAATTTTCTTAACCGAAAGCATAAATTCAGCATGACCTGCACCCCGAGGGGTTACCCCTTATCAGTCATCTGGATTTTAGTTAAGCACAAGCCTGTGCTCTCATCAAATTTGACTCTCAAAAATCAGCCTCAGCCTTCCAGCCCAGGCGCCCACAGTGCACTCTCGCAGGGGGAGGAGGGAAATAATCATGAGGATCAGTCGACCTGACGTTTCTGTTGATGTGAAAAGACGGCACAACACATCTGGGTTTGACCTTGGGAGAAGGAGCCATTGGCAAGTGGCAGCTTATTGGAACGGACAGATAACAAATAAAAGGGGATTAAGAGCTAACAGAATCAATAGGAAGAAAAAGGAAATTTGCTTTGCAAATATAATAAAGTCCTTTGTCACCTTCTTCTCCTCATGCTTTGGTGTCAGGACAGAAAGGACACAGATAAGCTTGCTGTGGTGGTGCAGTACAAATCCTCAGGGATGTGCTGAGTCCTGTAATCCCGGGGCAATAAACTGGGAAGACTTTGGAAGAGAAAGCCTGAAGAGGGGTGGCCAGGATACCCTGATGCTGGAGACATGTTGAGTCCTAGCAGAGCTTGCAAGGAGGATGTTGTGGATGGAGATGGACCATGTGGGATGGTCTGGGGTGGGGTGAGGGGCATCTCATGGGGACCGAGAGGTCACATTAACAAAAATACCAGGAAAACACAGGTTTCAGGGACCAGAAAGGCAACAGAGATTGGTGTTCAGTAGTTGAGATAATTCTAGGAGAACAGGCCGAGCCCTGGCTGGGAAAAGTCCTGTGTGCCCTACGTAGGTCAGGCAGAGCCAGGGATGTTGGCTCCTGAGCAAGGGCTTCACCTCCAACTTCTTCTGCTCTCCAGCGCAGGAGCTGCTTCCCCCAGACGGAGGAGAAGGTGAAGCACCTGAAGAGGAAGAACGCGGAGCTGGCGGTGATTGCCAAGCGCCTGGAGGAGAGAGCTCAGAAGCTCCAGGAGGCAAACCTCAAAGTGGTGGGTGCCAGGACCTGCTGCGGCTGGGGAGCTGGGCTGGGAGAGCACCTCACCACCAGGACCTTTGGTTTTCTGCTTCCATTGAGCTAGAAAGGCCTTTTCTTTCCCTTTTTCTTAAACCTACAGCAAACATGCTTTGCACGTCATAGCAGAGCAAGAATCACGAACCCCAGCCATTGCCAGCTTCTCTACTCCTTTTGGGGGCTGGTTTGAGGAATTTCTTCCTGCTTGGTTTCTTACTGTAAGGTCATAGTTTAAAGTAATTAACTCAGCTTTCTTTGGGCAAGTCATGAAAATAATTCATCTGACTTCACCAAAAAGAAACAGGAAGGATTTGAATAAGAAAAGGAGTGCAGTGAAGCAAAACAGGAAGGGGTGAGAGGCAGCTCTGTCCCATCCACACCTTGCTCAAAATGCTGTGCAAGCCACAGGGTTTCTGCCTTTGCCAACCCAACAGCAGCTTGTTGTGAACCCTGGAGTATCTGACGGTGCAGCAGCAGTGGGAGGTGGCTGTAGGGTTTGGGATCTTGGGCACACCTTCCTGAAGGAAAGCGGGGATTGTGATGGGGAATTCAAGCCATTTAGGGTAGAAAGGAGGAAATGAAAGCTGTGCTGGAAAGAAGGTAGGGGGATTTCCTGGCTCTGCTGCCCTCTCTGTCCCCAGGCATTGTGCCGCCCGTCTGTCATGGAGTTTTGGTACTTGCAGGGCAACAGATGGACTCATTAAATACTGTGTTAAGAGAAACCATTTGACATACTACGCAGACCCTCCAGCACCTATACAAATACTGTTTTGTTTCCCCAGTGAAACTTTGGGGTGGGGACAGTTTAGGGCCTGTGCAAGTCCTGGAGAACTGACTTGCTGGGCTCCTGTGCTGGCCCAGGTGTCCTGACAGCAGCAAGTGCTGGGATGGCTGAGCCTTGTGGAGGGTGGGCTGGAGGCAGGACCAGAGAAGGGGCCCTGAGGAGCCAGGGTTAATTTGGCACCAGGTCCCTCCAGTGCTTGGACCCAGGTCCTGTGGAGCCAGGGCCACACAGCTTCTGCACGTGCATGAGATGCTTGGGAAGACCTGGGGAAGAAAACTTCGCACAGAGGATTCTGTATGCCTGATCTGGCAGCAGAGAGTTCCCCCTTCCCAGATTGTCAGGCTTTGTGCAGATGAAAATAGCTGGGCAGAAAGAGGCAGGGTTGGATAAACCCAGGGACTGGACATATCCTCGCTGCCTGCAGGACTGGGATGAACAGAGGGTTTGAGCTGCTCCTTCATCCAAGTCTGTGGTGCTGGTACCCAGTGGGAGAGCCAGCTCCAGGGATGGGGACATCCCAGGGACACTGTGCCAGGCAGCCTCAGCTCCTGCCTGGGCAGAGCCTGTGCTCAGCCAGCTGCCTGTCCCTGCCTGCCCTGCTCCCCCTAAGCACACTGCCATCCCCACCTTACGCTTTTCTCCCTCTCAGCGAGCATATGAACCTGAACTACTTTTCCTCCAGTCTTGCTTTTCTCCCAGTCCTCCCTGGATGCGCTGGTGCTGGCGCTGGCTGGGCTCTCCTTAGCATCTGCCTTTCCCTCTGTCTTCTGGCCATCCATGCTGAAGCTCTTTCCTGCTGCCTAGAAACCCATGGAAGTTCCATTTCTCTTCCTGGCTTGGCCACCTCTATCCGTGATCCCATGCTATACTTGATCCCATGCTCATCTTTCCTGTCCTTCCCCCCTCCTCTCTGCTGCCTTCTCTTGTCTTTTTCACCTCATCCTGTTTTTCTGTCCTTCCCCTCCCCACTTCTGCCCTGCCTGCAGCCCTCACGCTGGCTGTACCTATTGAGTACCTTGTCCTTCCCACCTGTTCTTTAAGCCACTTTTCAATCCAGCCTTTCCTCTTCTACTTTTCTGTAGGTCTATCCTGCTCCTCTGTCTGTTTTTCTGTCATTTGGGGCCAGCCTGCATTTTTTGACAGTGCTCTCTGTGCTGGGTGATGGGGTGGTGTAATTGAACACCAAGGGGTGATGGGGTGGTGGTTATCACACACGAACACACCTCACTGCTCTCTGGTGTAGGTAACTGCTCCGGTGCCTCTGAAGGGCTCCAGCCTGGAACTGTGCAAAAAAGCATTTGCCCGCCAGCGTGCCAAGGACCTGACAGAGCAAGCCAGTGCTCTCCTGGCAAAAGACAAGCAGATTGAAGCTCTTCAGCAGGAATGCCGGGAACTGCAGGCCAAACTCTTGGCAGGGAAGGTGAGATACTTTGTGGGACATTGCTGTGGGGCTGGGGACAAACAGTGATGGAAACCAGGCTCTGGAAAGTGGTGTGAGGGGAATTAGTCTCAAGTGGAGGCTGAAGACAGGGGAGGGGATTTGATGTGTGAGCTGAATGGGGACACCGGGAGAGTGTGTGGCAGAGGCAGTGTCCAGATCTCTCCAGAAGAGTGTGTTGGGGGACACCCTGCTTGTCTGTCCATCAGTTCATGGATCTGCGCTGCCATTTCCAGCAATGACTAAAACTCTTTCCCTGGAAACCCCCGCGAAGCCACAGACACAGGATGACTTTTCAAAGGGCTGAGCTGCAAGCAAGATGTAGAAGCAGGGCCTCCTTTTAAAGCGTTTCTTTGAGAAGCCAACCAGCACATTCCCAAAAACCAGTCTAGACCCCAAGCCTCAAGCTGCAGCTTTCTGAGGACTCACAGCCACCATGAGACTGGTGATAACTCAGTGCCTCCTGACACGTTTATGACCAAGGCTACAAATCACCAGGCAGGGCTGGGTGTTCATGAAACCATCCCCAGTGCTGGTGTCTGCTCCTGGGCTGGTGACCTGTGTTCCACTCAGCACCAGCACAGGCCATGCCAATATAAATGGTGGGAAAAAGCAGTAATTCAGCTCTTCCCAAGATCTAGGACCGGTCAGATGCATCGCTCCTGCAAAGCTCTTCTCTGTGACAGCTCTGAAAGGAGCCTCTGCAGGTTGCTGGAACTGGGTGAGATAGTTCCCACTCAAGGTAACTAAAGCAACCTGTTCTAGGCATCTCAGTTGCATCTTTGATTCTCAAACTGGATGTTTTCAGTTTAGGTCAGTTCAAATCTCCAGAGAAGCTCAGTAACACTTGGTCCCATGCTGGTTTCTCCCTGTTTTGCTAATGCAAATGTGGTCAAGTGCCATCCTACCTCCCTGCCCCCAGCTGAGATGAACACTTCTACCTGTCCTACTTACGTGGTATTTAGGTGACAAATACTTCCTCACTGAAAACAGCTTTATTTTTGTCCTTGAGCTCTCCATATGTTCAGTTTAACTACAGGTTTGAAGGTGGATTCTCAGTCCTTCCCTAATGTGGATCTAGTCAGGATTAGAACAATGGAGTGTATTTGGTGTTTGTACAGAGCTTCCCCATTGATCTTTCCTGGAATTAAACCACAGGACAAACTTATCCAGGTCTGTGCTCTACAGTGTCAGCAAGAAGTTTCCTTCCCACTCCTTTGATTTCTCACCTCAGGCCGCCACAGAAAGGGGAACAGACCCTTTCCAAAGCACTCTGATTTTCCTAGCAGAGTGTGCTGGGCAACCTGAACCTGCTAGGGACAGGAGAGTGACAGATTGCAAAGGAATGTGACAGAAGTGGGTGAGCAAGATTCCTTCCTGGCCAAGGAAAAGCACAGGGGTGCAACCCCCAGGGCTGACAAATTCAGTCACTGCCCTTCCTAGGGCACAGGTGACCTGGGTGACCACCTGTCCTGTAAGGTTACCCTGTCTATGGCACCAGCAACCAGGACATCAATGCCTGAGCAGGGAATCCACAGAAAAGAGAGCAATATAGATCATTCTGTCTGATCTTGTTTTTCCCATTTCTCTTCCAAGCAAACCGCTCATTAAATTTTAATTTCCAGCTACTTAAAATTCCAAATTCCCCTAATCTGTCTGCAGCATGCAAAACGCATTATGCCAATGAAGGGGGTTTTATGCAGAGATATGATGTGCACGCTCAGAGTTTGTAACCAAATCAATTTTAATCTTGGGTATTTAAATCAGTAGAAATTTTTCAGTAGCTATGAAATGGATCCACTCAGTTCTCTGGCAGTAGCAGGACTCGTACCCTGCATGCTGGGCTGCAAAGGCATTGGCCTTGTTTTGCAAAGCCAGGGTTCTTAGGATGGAGTAAAATAATTTCCTGAGATCACACTCCAGTGATCTGCTTGCAACCAAACCCCGGCTCCATGCTTGCAGCATGGATTCTTGGAAGTGGAGGACTGGGGGGAACAGCTGCAGGGGATGGGTATAATAGAAACTGAGGGGAGGACTGAGCTTTTTTACTACTGCCTTGTTCCCTCAGGCTCCAGAGCCTGTCTGTGGGGAATAGCTGCCTTTTTTTGGTGGGGGAAGGGAGATTTTATACATAGCCCCAGCCAATTTTGGTTAAAGAACTACTACCCTGATAGCCTGAACATGAGTCTGGCACAGAGGAGGCCCAGCTGCTCACTTCTTGAATCTATAATCAGTTCCCATTAATGCCGCCTCAGTTTCCCCCTTGCAGCATGAGAGTAGCCATGGTTCTCTCCACAAATTGTATTTATAAAGCACACACTATTTTTAGGGCAAATAAGAAGCGAACAGGGAAGCAGATTAAATTTGTCCTGGATACCAATTATGTCTTGAATTCTCTGGCTTAGGCGCTTTCCAGGGGAAAAATATTATATTTGCTGGAATATTTGCTGGAATATCTCCTCCAGCAGCAGATTTGTAAAGACAGGTTTTCATAACCCGATTTTGTACGTATGGACGTGCAGGTACGTGTTTCTTCAGCTTCCTGAAATCCAGAAACCTTTGAAGAATCAAACAAGCTGGTGACATATTCTCCCCGGTTCAGTGAGAGTCAGATTGTACTGGTTTCCTTCAAAAGCCTCTGTGTTTGGATCGTGAGTGGATGGGAGTGACGCCTTGTGCTAAAGATAGGTGTCCATCACACATACTGTCTTGAAAGGAGAGAAATCAAGAATGTTAGGAAACCAGATATTATCCTGAGGAAGAACTGACCAAATCCCAGATGTTCTTCATTCCTGCAGCGTCTCCAAGCCCAGCGCTTGCCAGCATCCACATCAAGGAGTAAAGAAAGCAGAGAGCTCGGGTTTGGCCGGGCCATGAAATGACATTATCCTGCCACGCTCCCTGCTGGCATGTGCTGAGATGGCCCATGCTTTGAACAGCCCTGCACATCATGCTGGGAGAGCTGCAGGAGCATTACAGGCTGGGTTTTATCTTCACAAGGAATAATGTATTTGCATAAAGGATGTAAAGTGAATTTTGAGGCTTTGGAGACCCAAGAATCAGCCATGCGTGTGTGCCACACTACCTGAGTTTTCCCAGCCTCTCCACTTTTGCGTGTTAATTGTGACCTGTCCCACCTTTTGGAGCTTGTCAGTGCCATGGTGCCATGTTTGGTTTCCCACAGGACGACCCTCGCTGCCTGAACGTCATCGAGTTCGACCGCCTGCTGCGGGAATCGCAGCGAGAGGTGCTGCGGCTCCAGAGGCAGATTGCGCTCAAGAATTTCAAGGAGTGTCTGCGTTCCTCCAAAATGAGCTCAGGCAGTGCCATGCCCAGTGCTGCCACACATCTGGGACCGACAAATTCCTGCCTCAAAGGTGTACCTCGACTGAAGGAGGCCCCGGGAGACCCAGTGCTGGGAGGGAGAGCTTGCAGGGAGGTGAGACAAGTGGTTCAGCGATCAGAAAGTTTGGCTATTTAATTGCTCAGTTAATTGCTAATTGCTGTTCTTAGGGAACTTCACTTGGAGAAGGTGAGGGCTGTGGTTCACACCCGTTGCAAACAGGTGCAGTGCTGGTTTCCAAAGGACCTATTCCAGCACCAGTTCTCACAGGGTGATGAAGGACAGAGATGCTGCTGGCAGCCCATACTAGCACAGAGACACTGAGCCGTGCAGGAGCTTAGTCCTGCTTGTTTTCCCTAGCACAGGGCTCTCGTGCTGTGTTTTTCTGCCTAGGAAACCAGGTAATGTTTCTTTTTCATAGAATCATGGAACGGTTTGGATTGGAAGAATCTTAAAAGTGCATCTCATTCCACCCCCTGCCATGGGCAGGGACACCTCCCACGAGACCAGGTTGCTCCAAGCCCCAGTGTCCAACCTGGCCTTGGACGCTATCTGGGATGGGGCAGCCACAGCTGCTCTGGGCACCCTGTGCCAGGGCCTCCCCACCCTCCCAGGGAACAATTCCTTCCCAACCTCCCATCCAGCCCTGCCCTCTGGCAGTGGAAGCCATTCCCTGTGTCCTGTCCCTCCACGCCTTGTCCCAGGTCCCTCTCCAGCTCTCCTGGAGCCCCTTTAGGCCCTGGCAGGGGCTCTGAGCTCTCCCTGGAGCCTTCTCCTCTCCAGGTGAACCCCCCCAGCTCTCCCAGCCTGGCTCCAACACAGAGGGGCTCCAGCCCTCGGAGCATCTCCCTGGCCTCGTCTGGACTCGTTCCAGCATCGGGGCCCCCCAAGCTGGAGGCGGCTCCTGGCGGTCTCACCAGAGCAGAGGCGCAGAATCCCCG